>RJWK010046162.1:0-17744 GCA_004363435.1 Platanista minor | reverse complement strand
GTTTTTTGCGGTACGCGGGCCTCTCACTGTTGTGGCCTCTCCCGTTGCGGAGCACAGGCTCCGGATGCGCAGGCTCAGCGGCCATGGCTCACGGGCCCAGCCGCTCCGCGGCATGTGGGATCTTCCCGGACCGGGGCACGAACCCGTGTCCCCTGCATCGGCAGGCGGACTCTCAACCACTGCGCCACCAGGGAAGCCCCAAAGCAAATATTTTTAATATATTTTCTCTTGTAGTAATTTTGACTTGATATATGATAATTTATAACAACCACCTGGCATTTGCAGACCTACCTACCTCTAACTTCTTTATCCTTTAATCCATCCATTTTGGACTGTAATATTGAAAAGTGATAGGGCTTCATGAGGAAGAAACTAAAGGCTAAAAATATATATTCATCAACTATTGCTGCATAACAGAAAAATAAACAAACTCTCATTTGAATACCCTGATAACATATATTTCTTACAGGTCTGTGGATAGGTTGGAGAGGTTCTACTGACTCAGCTGGTTAAAAATCTCTAAGGGACAGATGGAACTGGGTCAGCTACTAAGTCTCTAATATCAGTAGGCTAGCAAGGACATGTGCAATGCATTGCCATGCAACGCATGGCAATGGCACAGGTGCAAGAGTGTAGGCTCTAAATGGGCATATTGTCACTTTCACATACATTTAATAGGCAACAGCAAGTCAAATAGCCATGCCTGGAGTCAAGAGACAAAGGAATACACTCTGCCTTTCAAAGGAGAAAATGCAAAGTTACATGGCAAAGAGAGTAGATACAAGGAGAGGGGAGAATTGTGGACAGTACTCCAATCCATCAGGGATAGAAAGGCTCTATTTTCCAGAGTAGCACAAGCACTTAAAAAAAAAAAAAAAAAGTAAAAAAGAAAAGCCCTGAAGAGTTATTCTTTCCTTACAACCTACCTTTCTCACTCAGGACCCTCAGGTTCAAACTTTACGTATGTAATGTTGTATGCTATCACATATTCAAACATTAGTGAATAAACTTTGTGTTCATCATTTTGTACCTCCCAGAAATCTATACTACACACTCATTGTTTAAAGCATTTTAACAACTCTGTTTGTAATTAAACACGAGCATGATTTTCCACATCACAGTTTAAGCTTAAAATACTCAACTTTCTCTAGCTTCCTGCACTGGTATTACACCATGCCATTTTATACCTCTACACATTTGTTTATGTCATTTCCTCTACTATAAAATATCTTCCAAAAAGTAGATATTCGTTACACATTATGGAATTAAAGTACTAAAGAGGTAACATAAGGAATAAAAGGTCATTTCATATACTAAACGAAAACAACCTTGAATTATAGCACAAAATCGGTATTACCAACTTTAGCACACTGGGCAGTATTTGAAACAGTTTCAGTAAAACAAATCCATGTTACTTTACTTTTGTTCCACCAAAAAATAATTCTGACAAGTGAAGAATTGGGAGAGAACTCTACCAAATGTGATAGAAAACATAATTTAAGTTTTCTTTCAAAGAGGTAAAAATGTAAATGTAAAAAGTGTAATTCTCTAATTATAAGGGAAAAACATAATGACATAAAAGAGCCAAATCAGATGAATTACAACTAAGAGCAACTTAAAGAACAAATAGGAGGATGACAGACTTATGAATGCTGCATATTGCTCTACCACGATCACCGTAAAAGGATTATTTGTATCTAATTTTTATTTGGATTTACAATTATCAGTAAGACAAAAGAGTAAGTAATTATATAAACTTATTTAAATAAGTCTAAAGCCTCCATCATCTGGTGACAATGATAGCATAAAGTACTATAGCTCTATCTATGTGTAAAGTATACACAAAATATTTTATAACATCAAGATATCCAAACTAAATACCTTATTCAATATCTGATTATCAAGGGAGGTAAAAATTAAGAAAAAGATTTCTATGCTATGGGAAACTAAAATTAGCCTGGGCTGGTTTGTTAAAGTCAGAAATGTACATGCTTTGAATACCTAGACAAGCCATGCAATTTAGTAATGATTTTTTTTTTTTTTTTTTTTTTTTGTAACTGCGGATCCAAGGAAAATTTCAGGGAAGTTTATACTAGGTTGTCTGCATGTTTTATTGATAACATTGATATTTATGATTTGAACCTAGTCCACAGAGCTCTATCATTGGGGCCAGTCATGTAGCAAGAATGTGCCCATCTGAGCAGCAGGGTATAAGAAGTCCTGACTGAGAATCCATGTTGAGCCTCCTGGTACCAAGGTGTTCCATGCATACATCCTTGGTTCCCGATTCAAGAGAGAAATTGTCTCCTCTATTGCCCAGTAGAGAGGGCACGAATGGAACCTGTGCCAGTTCTTTTGGATTATTTGTTGTGAGGCAACTTTTGGCAACGAGGAGTATCCTTACTATAATGCTTTGCATTAAACTGTAAAACTGGATAAACTGCAGCTTCAGAGGCATTTCCATTTAAAGTCCTGTTAATTTTCTTTAGGAGTCAAATTTGTTTGACTGCCATCCTAGCGCAATTACAAGTGTTATTACAGTAAAGAAAATAAACTTGATTAGTGAAGTCAAAATGTGTCTCTCCAGCAGGCGAATTTCTTTAGTGATGGGAATCGGGAATCTGGGCAGTTACATTTTAAGCAAGTATTTCTTTAGTCCCACGTTGATTGTGCAAATTATCTTGCACGTCATGAACTAGATTTCTGAATGTACTTGGAGGGACTCTGGATGTATTTCTTGGCCATTAAAAATGTAGTAAAACTGAAATTATTGCAAAGATGTGACTACTTTGTTAAATAATGCAAGTGTAATAAACAAAGTTAAAGTCCATTCACCCCTACAAATGAATTTTGCTACTCTCCCAGTATGAGATTAAATACACCCTTTTCAAAAATTATGTCAGTTTTGTTCCATGTTTAAAATTAATTATTTCATAATTTGAAATGAACTTTAAAAAAATGTTCCCAAACATATGGATGGATTAATGGTCAAACCCCACCGTTCCTCCTCTACTTTTTATCTAAGACAGGTCTTCATATTTTCTGAATAGTTGTAATTTTAAAATTATATGTATGTACTTAAGATCTGCATGCTTTTTGTACCATTTTGTAACACATTTAGTTGTTGCTTCATTTTCCTGTACTCTCAAGATTTTTCAAATGTAACATTAAAACTATTGAATATATCTCTGTAGTCTAAGTCAGCTAGCTTAGACATCTGATTATGGGAATTAAGGGTACAGTTACATTTATAATCCAAACACTGAACCAAAATTTAAAAATCATAGGGACTTCCCTGGCAGTCCAGGAAAGACTTTGCCTTCCAGTGCAGGGGGTGCAGGTTCGATCCCTGGTCAGGGAGCTAAGATCCCACATGCCTCGTGGCCAAAAAACCAAAACATAAAACAGAAGCAATATTGTAACAAATTCAGTAAAGACTTTAAATTGGTCCACATAAAAGAAATTTAAAAAAAAATCATACATGGTTTATTGCATTTTTAAAGAGGGATCATTTGATAACCTACTCTTTTGGAAATTTTATATTAAAACAATTAGCATCTATCTATTTATTTATTAATCTAAAATAGCCCTTTATAGGATGCCTTCTAACAGGAGCATAATGTTTGTCTGCTTTCTCATTTTACCAGCAGCATATCCCCCATCAAAAATAAAAAGTAAAAAATCCATCACTTTATAAACAAATTGTTTCCTTTTATGTACATGATCGTCTCGAGTAGTTGTGAATGTTAAGAGAAAGTGCATTTTTCAGAGGAAAAAATGTATAAAGAAATCTCAGGAGATTTAAGTTCTGTTTCCTCCTTGAGCTGTCTGCTAGGTGGTTTAAAGGCAATGAGTTTTCAAAATGTGGTACTATGGAGGTGACCGAATTATATTTTAAGATAAGTATATATATTTAAGATAAGTATATATATATTTTTTTCCTCAAATCTTACATTTGAATTGTGAACTCGTATATTTTTGTGCAGGTTAAAAAGAAATCTCTGAAGGTCCATTATCACGTATAATAGTATGATTATTCAAAATATTTTCACTGATGCAAAATTTGTGAATCCACAAATATATGTTTTGTGCCTATTCATACCTTGACAAAATAAACTCTGTATCTAAGGTCATTCTACTTAATTATCTTTTCTAGCTAATTTACAACCATGCTTCCTCTCATTTATTGTTTCTGGCTCTGATTGATTAATCAAATAACATTGATTCTCATGTTATTTGAACTGAGGTAGAAAAACCCTAGGCAAAGGCTTTGAATTTATTTCAGATTATTCTATCACAGAATCGTGGTTGGGAAACCCCAGGTACCGTATTCCCCATTTTATCGTCCATTAATCCTTGAACTCCTTTACAGTTTCATTCTCTTCTATCAGACTAAGAAAATACTGGAGTTACTTGTCCCCTCTGTCCCTGAACTTTTATTTTATTACTGTGTTGTCACTCTTGACAATATCATTTACTTTCATAACTTTAATTCCAATCTATATGCAGATAACTGTCAAATTTATAATTCTATCCTTGCACTCTTTCTTCTTCAAGCTCCAGACATGCGTATTGGAGTTCCAATTTGCTGTCTACTATTCAGTGTCTCAAAGTTTGCTTGCATTCACATCCAAAACCAAAACCAAACCCTTGATCTTTCCCTCAGTTGAATCAAGATGTTTTCAAGTATTATTTTATAGTTTACTGTAGAACTTTACAGTTCCTTCACATAGAATCAAAAACTGAAATTGTACATGTATTTTTGATTACTTGTTTGATGCTTGTCTTTCCTATAATAGTATAAACCCCTTAAAACAAGAAGAATATCTCCTTCTGATCAAAAATTTTATCCCCCTTATTTAACAGAGTGTGGGGGATGTAATAAGCATTTGGAAAATATTTATTGAGCATTGAATGAAGTGATTCTGGAGGATGAATAGCAATAAGAAAAAATGATTGCAAAATACTCCTCTAAGTTTTTGTGACACCAGTAGTCTAGCAAGTAAGAATTATGATTTTTATCAAGCAATAAGTAAACAGTTTTGCATAAAAATTCATTAGTTTTATATCAAATAATTCTACAGAATTAAATATGCCATCATCATATTCACACATATATATAAGTAATAGATATTGATGGATAGATACATACATCCATACATGTGTATATACATATATAATTTTTTCAAGAGGAATCTTTGGTTTGGAGGCATGTGGCAAATTTAGGAAAGCATTGGAGATTCTGTAAAAACACATTGAGAATGTCAACACTGGTTTTGGTTTCTGTTCTTTGAATCTTCTTAAGAAAAAAAAAAAAAAAAAAGGATGAGATAATTCCCAGTGCAGGGCCTAGGAGAAATGATGCAATATGTGGTTGAGCCCTGGTAGTTTAGGTTTCAGCCCCACTCTGGACATATATTTTCTCAGATAATCTTTGTTAAGGGCATGCTGGTGTCTGTCTTTTAAAGAGATGAAAAGACAACTTAAATCAGTAGGTCGCTAGAGCTCTAAAGAGTTTAATTTCCTCATGTGATTAAACTGTTTATCCCTAAAGACTCTGTTCCATTGGTTTTAACATGCAATGAGATTCAGCATTTGTTTAATATACACAAATATGCTAGCATAATAATAAAATCATCTCTTTTTTAAGCAGTAGCCTGTATATTTTTAAGGAGTAAGTATTCAACCTTAAGAAGAAATAGCATTAGAAGTTTACCATTTTATTTCAGGAAAGTGCAGAACATATTTACTAAAACAGGAAGTTTTGTTGCATCATCATAACATCATAACATCGTCCAATTAAAAATTAGCATATGAGTTATATCAAATAAATAATCAATCTTATGTCAAGTAACAGCACAGTAAAAAATGTCCACTTTAATAAGATGATGATAAAAGACATGACATAATAATATTAATATACTTAACATGGTCGGCTTTCTTCTGTTTATCATTTGCCACAGTATTTAATGAAATTGAAGTCTTAGAATACGTTTTGAGAATCTATTCTTCTATCTGTAGATATTTTCAGTTGTTAAAATTCATGCACTAAGTTGAAGTTTTAAGGCTATGTTATAGCTATTTTGAATCAACAATAGTCTGGTTACATTGTATTAACTACCTTAAAAATATCAAAGTAATAACAGTTGCTGATTGATTCTAATTTACTTACAGATTACTTTCTTATATCTATTTAAAATTTAAAGAATTCTTAATTTTTGCATTCCTTATGTACTTGTTCAGTTGCTTTTTCCTTTTTTTGGGGAGCTTATGTTTCTTTAGCTTTTTCCAGGTGTTGTGCTAAAGATGTATTCGTTGTTCCACTTAGTCCTCTCAGCTTTAGAACATAGATAATGGACTGTCCTAACTTTATAAATGAAGGTATGGAGATTTAGGAACTTGGTCAGAATAAAAAAAAAAAAAATCACAAAAAAAGGTCAAAAATACTTTCACCCATGGCTGTCACCAGATGAATACTTTACTCTCTACATTCCTTTATACCTTCAGGCAATTTTTTTCAAATTGTGTTTAAGAAGTATTGGTGATTCATTTTTTAAAAGTGGCCTATTCTTTAAAACAGCACTGAAAAGCATTGCCTTAGAGTGAATGTTTCAGATAAAAATAAAATACATCATCCTAATTTCTTTTGAATATCACCAGTTTGATTTCAGATCCAGGCTTGATTGTATTATGCAGAAACTCCCTACATTTGTTGATTCATTCTCATTCAGCAGGTACTTTGAGGTAAATTCTATGCTAAAACAATGTGTGAATTGCTAATTTACTATTTTTGAAGAGATTCACTTACTATGATAATTAATATTTTACAAAGAAACTGTCACTTTTGAAAAATTCATAAAAATGTCAGTAGGTTAAGTATTTTTTTTGATATTTAACAACTTAAGAGAGTGAATTTTTAAAGTATAATCTAGTAGTTTATAATCATGTGTTTCTATAACATGGATATACAGATCTCAGATAATTCTTATTCATTGATTTGATGCTATATTTTAAGGTAAAGCTTTTAATCAGGCTTGATTGTAAATGTAAATCCTGAACAGTAATAAAGTTGAATCTTTAAAACATCCCTGAAAACATTGCCAAAGACTGAAAGTTATTCATAAAGATAAAATACATCATCCTAATTTCTTTTAAATATTCTCCAGATTCGAAAATAGCTACTGATTTCTTATTATGTAGAAACCAATGTGCTAAATGCACAGTTAAATATTCCACCCTCAATAAATTAAAAATTTTTTTAAATTTATTGATTTAGTTTTGGCTGCATTGGGTCTCCATTGCTGCGTGCGGGCTTTCTCTAGTTGCGGCGAGCGGGGGCTACTCTTTGTTGCAGTGCCTGGGCTTCTCATTGCGGTGGCTTCTCTTGTTGCGGAGCACGGGCTCTAGGCGCGCAAGCTTCAGTAGTTGTGGCTTGAGGGCTCTAGAGCGCAGGCTCAGTAGTTGTGGCGAGGGCTTAGTTGCTCCGCGGCATGTGGGATCTTCCTGGACCAGGGCTCGAACCTGTGTCCCCTGCGTTGGCAGGCAGATTCTTAACCACTGCACCACCAGGGAAGTCCCAAATTAATAATTTAATAAATCAGGAATGACACGTATCTTAGTATCTTAGTCTGTTCTGGTAGTCATATCAAAATACCATAGATAGCAAGCTTAAACAGCAAGAATTTATTTCTCACAGTTCTGGAGGCTGGGGGGTCCAAGATCAAGGTGGCAGCCGGTTCTGTCCCTGGTGAGGGTTTTCTTCCTAGCTTGTAGATAACCACCTCTTGCTGTGGCTTCACATGATGCAGAGAGAAAGACAGAGAGAGACACAGACAGAGACAGAGGCCGAGAGAGATTTATTATAAGGAATTGGCTCACACAGTTATGGGGAGATTAAAATGTCCTAGACTCTGCAGTTGGCAAACTGGAGACCCAGGAGAACCATGATATAAGCTCTAGTCTGAGTCCAAAAGTAAGATAAGACTGATATTCCATCTCTAAGGCAATCAGACAGAGAGGGCAAACTTGCCGTTATCCTGCCTTTTTCTTCTACTCAGGCCTTCAATAGATTGGACGAGGTCCATCTACATTGGGGAGGGTAATCTGTTTACTTCGTCTACAGATTCAAATCTTAATTTCATACAGAAACACTCTCACAGGCATATGCTGAATAATGTTTAACCAAATACCTGGTACCTTGTGACCCAGTCAAGTTGACATATAAAATTAACTATCACAACATGGGCCTAAGTAAGCTTCATATCAGGTAAAAAGTACCAAATGTCACAAGTTAGTTGTAAAAGTTTGATAGATCAAAGTCAAAAGGAAGAATATATTATCAATACTTTTTACTTTCCAACTTAACTGTTAACTCCACTTCCTCTTTACTCAATAACTCTCAGCTCATGCGGTTGAATTTTATCTGGATGTTTAGATAACATGTAAGTTTGGGAATTATATTCCCCTGAATCACCTTTCATGAATGGATGTTAGTTAGATTTATCCAAGAGGGGACCTTGTGTAACGTTTGGAAGTGGGGAGAAAAGGAAAGGCCGTTATTCTTAGAAGGTTGTCATGGTCAGACCCTGGGATGGGCAGAGGTGGGTCTTGGTATTTTCTTTCTCCTCTATTCCAAGCCCAGCATGTCTCCACAGCTACTGACCTGCTCAGGAACAGTAGCCTCTGGTCCATCACCAAGCACTGAGTTGAGACCCACAAAGGCAGCAGATGAAATGGCCATTTTCACCCATCTCTCCATGAACTCCCACTTCACCAGCCAGATTGGGTTATTGGATATTCCTGTAAACTCTGACTTGTTCACCCATGTGATGGCTGCAGGTAGAAAGTAGGTGATTTTTTTTTCCCTTCCAGACTTTAACTTCCCCAGCATCTTCTGAATTTCTGGTATCTAATTTCTTTAGTACCTCTCTCATTCCCAAAATATTTGTGGTGGTGTGCATTCTTGACACTAAACTTATAGCAATATCTACTGTTCACAGAGCACACACCATGTTGTAACTCATAGGTCCACCTTATATTAAACCTACCCTGCTAGGTAGGCATTATCATCCTTGTTATGTGGATGGAAAAATCTGGGAGTAAGAAAGGTTACAATTTTTTTAAACTTTTTATCTTATATTGGAATGTAGTTGATTAACAATGTTGTGATAGTTTCAGATGCATAGCAAACTGATTCAGTTATACATAATGTGTATCCTTTTTCAAATTATTTTCCCATTTAGATTTTTACATAATATTGAGCAGAGTTCCCTGTGCCTACAGGTCCCTGTGTAGGTCCTTGTTGGTCATCCATTCTAAATAAAGCAGTGTGTACATGTCAGTCTCAAATTCCCTAACTATCCCTTCCTCCCACCCTTCCCCCTGGTAAGAAAGCTCACAGTTTTTTTCCCAAGCACACAGAGATCATAGGTCATAGAGCTAGGAAAAGAACTCTCCTCTTTGTGTGTGTGTTTTCTTTTTTTTTTTCTTATCTGCTATAACAATCCTTTACATAAAAATGTGGAGTAGCAAAAGGCAAATTAACCTAAAAGCCAGATACTTTAACAGTGTGAGGTGGATGTGTCCCTGACAAAAACTACCTCTAATACAGTATAAAAGTTGGCAGTTCTGCTATAGAAATCGAGCTAACTCAAAAAGCATGAAGCAGGGCTTCCCTGGTGGCGCAGTGGTTGACAGTCCGCCTGCCGATGCAGGGGACACGGGTTCGTGCCCCGGTCCGGGAGGATCCCACATGCTGTGGAGTAGCTGGGCCTGTGAGCCATGGCCGCTGAGCCTGTGCGTCCGGAGCCTGTGCTCCGCAATGGGAGAGGCCACAGCAGTGAGAGGCCTGCGTACCACACACACACACAAAAAAGGCATGAAGCAGATGATCTCAGTAAAAGAGCAATTTCAATCCTATAGTTAGTTTGCTCGATGTACCCTAAGAATAATAGGGTATAAAATATATTTTCTAAAACACTTCTCTCATTTTAGTGGACAGCAGGTTCTTAGTGTTATGCTGTATTTTGCTTTCTGTTGTATGCTGACAGATCGAGTCCTCATCAGAGCAGCATTTCCCATCAAAGATATTTAGAAAGTGTTTTGACTATGAGGAAACTTGAGTCTGAAGTTACTGACCTTTGTCCTGAAGCAGAATCAAAAGTGTTTCCATACTACTGTCTCCTTGACTCATCTCAGTTATAACAAAACAAAATAAATCTTTAAGACAGAACTGCACTTAGGATAGCTGATTTACTATTGTTCTGAGCTAACAGAAGTCTTCTTTCTTCCTAGTGCATTTCAGATGTGATAATAACAAAATAAATCTCTTAGAAGCAAACAGATCTCTTTGGGAGCTAGAGAAAGCTCTTAAAAGAGTCATTTTGAGATACCCAATTTCTTCTCTTCCACATTTGGATGCTCAGATATGTTTTGGAGAGAAAGACACTTAAAAGACTGCATGTCAGACACCTTGTCTCCTTTTTGGGACACATTGTGAAAAACAAACCACTTAAATGTGCTGCCTAGTAGCTCATTTTATTTCTATCTGTTGCTCTCATTTCTTCCAAGGTGTCAAATGTGTTCTAATGGACTCATACTTAGGCTAACATTTATATATAATGAAAGGAAATGACTTTGAAAAAAACATAATAGTGTTTATCCCATACAGCTCGAGAGAAACAGACAAACGTGTTTCTTTCCACACTGCTTTCTCATTTTTTTCTGAATTTGTACTTTACCAATCATCACCTCCACTCTGTGATATTACGGCTGTCCTGTAGAAAACTTAATCATATTAGGGTGGAAACCAAACTCCGCATTCTCCACCCCACTCCTAAGGCTCTTTACAAATGCTGCCTTGTCCTAGCTAACAAATGGCAGTGAGTTTCCCTGAGTCTCTTTGCTACTCCCCGTACATCCCCACAGAGCACTCAAGAAACTCGCTGTTTGGAACCGCCCACAGGCACAGACCAAAGCTCCAATAAAAGCTCCCATTGGCCCTAGCCAAAGAGCCAGTAAAAGGGTGGCTTAACAACAGAAAACATTATCGGCAGTACTTACCCTGCTCCAGCCGAACGCCTACAGAAAAACTGTATCCGCACCCCGCTTCCTGTGACTTCAGCAGGGCCCGTGAGAGGCTGACTTTCAAACTCCGCCCCGTCCCCCTCACCAACCCTGGAAGCAGGAGGCAGGGTGGTGTCAATTGGACCTAGCAGGGAGCTGGTTTTCCACCCCTCAGACAGACAGGCCGGTGGCGGGTAGCACTCTGATTTCACTCCAGGGCAGTGTTAGTAGGGTTCCCAAATTGAGCTTTCCCTGCTGCTGGGCAGCACGGAGACTGAATGACTTAGGGCAAAGAGGGGCCAGTCACCACTCTGCTCCACCCACAGCATCCACAGTCATCACCAGCGTTAAGGAACTGTGCCTCCATATCCACCTGGCATCCACAAGGCAGAAAAAAGTCAAAGTCGGGGGCAGAGTTGGTTGACACTCTCAGCTTCTCCCTTCCTCACCCCTAGTGTCCACAGGACCTTGCTGGGAATTGAGGCAGAAGGAAGTGGTACAACGTTTCAAGTACTGAAAGTAATGAAGGCAAATTCTATATCCAGTGAAAGGGATCAGGAACGAAGGAGAAATACAGACAAGTTTAGATGAAAGAAAACAGAATTTGTTGCTAGCAAAACTATTCTTTTTTTTGCGGTACGCGGGCCTCTCCCGTTGTGGAGCACAGGCTCCGGACGCACAGGCTCAGCTGCCATGGCTCACGGGCCCAGCCGCTCCGCTGCATGTGGGATCCTCCCGGACCGGGGCACGAACCTGTGTCCCCTGCATCGGCAGGCGGACTCTCAACCACTGCGCCACCAGGGAAGCCCCATGCAAAACTATTCTTGAAGGCTGGCTAAAGAAATTCTCCAGATAGGCTTGGAACTTCAGAAAAGGAAGGAACAACAAAATAGGGTAAGAAATGAAAGAACAATAAAAAAAACTTTTTCATCTTATGGGTATATTATATCATATTTGATGATTGAGGCTAAAATTATAATACCATCTGACATTATGCTCAATGTATGTTGAGGAAATACTTGAGACAATTATATTGAAAAAATAGGGAGAGTCAAGGTGGCTCTATGGAAGTAAATGCAGATCTAATCATGTGACCCCCTCCATAAATGCTTTCTGTGGTTAAAACTGCACTTCTGATAACGCTGAAATTCTTAATAAACCTGAGGGGACTCATGTACTCTGGTGACACTACATCTTTTGTCTTCACCTTAAGCCGCTTTCATCTTAGTGCGCTCTGACTTTCTCACATGTGTTTCAGTTTCTGAGACACCTTTCATTTAACTTAACTACTACTCACCCTTTAAGTTGCAAGTCAGAAGTCACCTCCATAGGGAGGACTTCTCTGACTCCATCCCAACCTAAATCAGATACTTGTTTGTATTCTTTCACTACGCCGTTCCAATTCCTTTCATACCCTGCAATATAGTTGCCATTATGAGTCTGGAAAAGTATTTTTTATATCTCTCCTCACTCAACTCTTTGCTCTATAGGGGCAGAGGCCATACTCTTTTATTATTGTTATTATTATTATTATTATTGAAGTATAGTTGATTTACAATGTTGTGTTAGTCTCAGTGTATAGCAAAGTGATTCATGTATATATACATATGTGTACGTATATACATATATACATATATATGTGTATACATATTCTTTTACAGATTCTTTTCCATTATACATTATTACAAGGTATTGAATATAGTTCCCTGTGCTATACAGTAGTTCCTTGTTGTTTATCTATTTTATTTATAGTAGTGTGTGTCTGTTAATCCCAAACTCCTCATTTATCCCCCTCACAGCCCCCCAGCATTTCCCCTTTGGTAACCATAAGCTTGTTTTCTATCTTGTGAGTCTGTTTCTTAGCATATAAGTTATATCGTATGATATTTATGTTTCTTGAGGCTATACTCTTTTTTGCGATATGCGGGCCTCTCACTATCGTGGCCTCTCCCGTCGTGGAGGACAGGCTCTGGACGCACAGGCTCAGCAGCCATGGCTCGCAGGCTCAGCGGCCATGGCTCACAGGCCCAGCCGCTCCACGGCATGTGGGATCCTCCCGGACCGGGGCACGAACCCGTGTCCCCTGCATCGGCAGGTGGACTCTCAACCACTGCGCCACCAGGGAAGCCCGAGGCTATACTCTTTTCCTCACTGTCTTCTCACTGCCAGCACAGGGCAGAGCCTGGCCCAGAGGAGAAATTCAATAAGGATTTGTTCATCTGATGAATGAAGTGTGACTGTTCTCAGGAATTTGTTTTAAATACATTGAACATTATAGGCACAATATCTGATGTTTAGGCTTTTATTAAGGGCTTATAGAATGTTTTAAACCTGGATGAAACATTATTAATTCAAAAATATGTAATAAAATATATATTGCAGCATTTTAAAAAAATGACTGGCTTGACCTATTCAAAAATACCAAGATCATGAATGTCAAACAAAGGCCAAGGTATTATTTCAGAATAAAGGAAACTTTACTTTCATGGTGACTAATTGAAATGTATGATTCTGAATTGAATCATGGACCAGACATTTAAAAAGTTATTAAGGATATTGTTGAGACAATCAACAACATTTGACTAGAAACCAAGGATTAGTCAATAAGAGAATTTTCAGTAGAAGTGGATATGATATCAAATTAATCTCAAGTTATTTAGAGGAAACAAGGAAATAAATTATTTGTGTATGAATGGGGAGAAGAAGAGTGTGAATAAGAAAGTGAGCAAGTGAGAAAGCTAAAGAAAACCAATGTTTGGTACTCTGGAATTTTACATTCACATACAGTCCTTAAAAATTTTTCTCAAAGTTATAGTCCCGCTAGCAAAGAGATCAGTTAATACTACAAACTCAAAAATAATCAGAAAATAAATAGCACATAAAAGATAAGCATTTGAATTGACTTTATGATCAGTGAACCCATGAATAGAATATGAATCAAGTTAAGTTTCATTACATGTTTACAGATATGGAGTATTTTTTTCTCATTTGTGGCACTAGATATGACAACATATCTAGTATGTTGTTTTACATATCTAGTATGTAAAAAACGTAGAAAATATTTAAATATTGTGGCTGGGAAGCCCTTACCCTCAAGACACAGAGTCAAAATGCCTGAGAGTTAGGCTTAATCAAAACAATGTATAAAAGGAGAAAAATGAAACTAACAAAACAGAGTATCCAAGAACTGCGAGAGAATATAAAAGGGTTTAACAGCTGTATAATTTGGAATGCCAAGAGAAGATAGAGAGAACACGACAAAGAAATATTTGATGAAATATCAGCCATCTTTTTTTCTCCCAAAATTTATGACAGACTCTTATAGATTTAAGAAACTTGAAAAATATCAAGTAGGATAAATATCAAAAACAAACCAACACACCCACACAGTCATAACATATTGAAACTGCTTTATTTTATTATTTTTTTAACATCTTTATTGAAGTATAATTGCTTTACAATGGTGTGTTAGTTTCTGCTTTATAACAAAGTAAATCAGTTATACATATACATATGTTCCCATATCTCTTCCCTCTTGTGTCCCCCTCCCACCCCCCCTCCCCATCCCACCCATCCAGGTGGTCACAAAGCACCGAGCTGATCTCCCTGTGCTATGCGGCTGCTTCCCACTAGCTATCTGTTTTACGTTTGCTAGTGTATATATGTCCATGCCACTCTCCCACTTCATCCCAGCTTACCCTTCCCCTTCTCCATGTCCTCAAGTCCATTCTCTACGTCTGTGTCTTTATTCCCGTCCTGCCCCTAGGTTCTTCAGAACACTTTTTTTTTTAAAATTTAGATTCCATATATATGTGTTAGCATAGGGTATTTGTCTTTCTCTTTCTGACTTACTTCACTCTGTATGACAGACTCTAGGTCCATCCACCTCACTACAAATAACTCCATTTTGTTTCTTTTTTTTTTTTTTTTTGCGGTACACGGGCCTCTCACTGTTGTGGCCTCCCCTGCTGCAGAGCACAGGCTCCGGATGCGCAGGCTCAGCGGCCATGGCTCACAGGCCCATCCGCTCCGTGGCATGTGGGATCTTCCCGGACTGGGGCATGAACCCATGTCACCTGCATCGGCAGGGGGACTTTCAACCACTGCACCACCAGGGAAGCCCAATTTTGTTTCTTTTTATGGCTGAGTAATAAAGCAGTAAATAAAGCAGTAAACTGCTTTAAAGGAAAGAAAAAGTCTTCATTGCAGCCACACACACGCACAAACACACACAATTTTTTTTTTTAAAGGGAGTAAAAGGAAGAATCAAAATGGACTTCTTATCAGAAACTATGCAAGCCAGAACAGAATGGAATGATGTGTTTTACATGCTGAGAGAAAAAACAAAACTGTGAAACCAGTATTCTGTAACCAATGCAAATATATTTCAAAATTAAGGGGAAAATAAAGACCCTTTTAAGTTATCAAACATTAAAGAGAATTCCTTGGCAACAGACCTGTAGTTCAATAAATATTAGAGAAACTCTTCAGGCAGAAGGTATACGTTACTAGATAAAAAACATGAATCCCTTCTTTCTACACACAAAAATTAAAGTGCTGAAAATAAAATCAAGGTAAATGTCCAAATCATTTTTTTCTTATGTTTAGTGAAACTAAATGTTAACTGTCTAAAAAAAAGGTAGTAGCAATATATTGTGTTTATAACATATATAAAAATTAAATGCATAACAAAGAAGTGAAGAGGGGAAATGGAGGTAGACCTCTGTAAGCTCCTTAGCCAACAGAAAAGCACAGGAAATAATAATCGAGTTTGGTAAGGTTGTAGGAAAAAATCAATATGTAAAATTTAATTTTATATCTATGCACTAGCAATGAAAATATGGATATTGAACTTTTAAAAAATAACATTTACAGGAGCACCAAAAAAAGTTGTAGGTATAAAGGTTTGGTATTGATTTTGTTACCTTACAATTCCCCAAAGGCAGGTAAGACCATGCTTAAGTCTCTCCTGGGAATATAAATATAGATATGGATATGTGTGTATATGTCTATATGAATCTATATATATGCCATATATAAGCCATATGTATATGTATAATATATATATACACATATATGTATGTATATTTGCTTTTAACATAAGGTAAAGAATGACTTTTCTGAGTTTTTGCTTAAGGGTATAGAAAATTAAACTTTAATTGCTGAAAATAAATAATAACATATGAGGTAATGAAGGATTTAAATGTATCAGGTGTTTCAGAAAAGCCTTAATAATCTGAAGTTTCACATTTTCATTTATATAACTTGTGTGTTCTAAGACTTTTGAGGTTCCCTTATTCCACATCCTGAACTCTAAAAGCAGCATGTGCATCTTTTTGAGCAATCAAATGTATAATCTTGGAATGGTATTTGAGGTAAAAAATGCATTTAATGAACAAAAATAATTCAAGAAGAGCATATTGTACTTACAACACTTAAACTCTATACTACGGGCATCTAAAGAAAGGTGGGTGTGATGTTGTGAAGAAAAGCAATTCCAGTCTCAGTAGGTTATCACAGTGTTTTTTCACAAGTTTCTAATTGAAGGCATGCTTCATTTGCCTTGGCTATAAAAAAACATACATTTGCTCATGATTATGTATGTAAATGTCCTCATAAAATGTTCTCTAGCAAACATGCCTTCACACTTGCATATGTGCACACACATGCACATAGACACAAACATCTTAACGGTCAGCTAAGAAATTTTCTCACGTATATTACTTTTTTTTTTCTTTTCTTTATTTTTTTCCTTTTTTTTTTAAATTGGAGTATAATTGCTTTACAACGGTGTGTTAGTTTCTGCTTTATAACAAAGTGAATCAGTTATACATATACATATGTTCCCATAACTCCTCCCTCTTGTGACTTCCTCCCTCCCCCGCTCCCTATCCCACCCATCCAGGTGGTCACAAAGCACCGAGCTGCTCTCCCTGTGCTATGCGGCTGCTTCCCACCAGCCATCCACTCTACGTTCGGTAGTGTATACATGTCCATGCCACTCTATCACTTTGTCACAGCTTACCCTTCCCCCTCCCCATATCCTCAAGTCCATTCTCTAGTAGGTCTGTGTCTTTATTCCCGTCTTGCCCCTACTTTCTTCACGACATTTCTTTTTTTTCTTAGATTCCATATATATGTGTTAGCATATGGTATTTGTCTTTCTCTTTCTGACTTACTTCACTTTATATGACAGACTCTAGGTCCATCCATCTCCCTACAAATAACTCCATTTTTTTTCCTTTTATGGCTGAGTAATATTCCATTGTATATATGTGCCACATCTTCTTTATCCATTCATCCAATGAATTATGGTTTTCTCAGGGTATATGCCCAGTAGTGGGATTGCTGGGTCATATGGTAGTTAGTTCTATTTGTGGTTTTTTAAGGAACCTCCATACTGTTCTCCATAGTGGCTGGACCAATTCACATTCCCACCAGCAGTGCAAGACTGTTCCCTTTTGTCCACACCCAGTCCAGAATTTATTGTTTCTAGATTTTTTGATGATGGCCATTCTGACCGGTGTGAGATGATATCTCATTGTAGTTTTGATTTGCATTTCTCTAATGATTAATGATGTTGAGCATTCTTTCATGTGTTTGTTGGCAGTCTGTATATCTTCTTTGGAGAAATGTCTATTTAGGTCTTCTGCCCATTTTTGGATTGGGTTGTTTGTTTT
>RJWK010046161.1:0-11655 GCA_004363435.1 Platanista minor | reverse complement strand
AAGCCCTACTCTGCCATCTTGAACCAACCTCCTGAGGCAGTTTTTCTGAAGAGTGACCTTGATCCCATGTATTATTTTCCTGGTTATTCATTGCCTTCTGTGGTACTGTTTGCAAAGATGAAAACAGTAATTCCTCTTACTCCTCTATGAGTGCCCCTTTGTGGTATCTCCTTCCATCAAGAGATAAAGTCTATTTGCCCACCTCTGAAATCTGAGCTGACTTTGGGCCATGGAACAGTGGCAAATATGGTACAAATAAAGGTTTGAAAAGTGCTTTCATATTGAGGTCTGCCTTCTTTATGTTATGCCTGGAACTCTGAGCCCACAATGTGAATGAACCTGAGCTAGCCAGCTGGAGAGGCCATATGGAGGAGAACCAAGACTCCCCACACAATAACCAATACCTGCAAGACATAGTGAGGCCATCCTATACCATCCAACTCCAGTGGAACAGCCAGCTGACTACGGCTACATGACTAAGACCAGCAGAAGAACCACCCAAGGTGAGCCCAGCCCAAATTGCCAACCCACAGAATCACAAACTAATAAATGATTGTTATTTAAGGTCACTAAGTTCTGGGGTAGTTTGTTATGCAACAAAGTCTGAGACAAATTCAAAAATAATAATTAGTAACTGCTTGCCATTTGCCTCAAGTTACTTCATTAACTCCTTATGATAACTCTATTACTGACATTTTACCAGTAACTAATTAAGACTCAGAGAAGTTGTGTCCCTTGGCCAAGATCACACAGCAAAATCCCAGCACAGAGCCTACCGACACTCTCAACTCTGATCCTCTTTGACTTCATATGGGAAGCTCCTCCAGCTGTCTAACCTGATTCTCATGGGCAAGGAGACATTCCCAGCTCAGCACTCCCAGTAAGACAGGATCACTCCTATTTCCATCACATAGTCCAGGATAGATCGTACCTGTTTCATGGCGCCTTCCCACAGCTTAAAGCTTCTCCGGCTTCTGCCCATCAAAGACCATAATGATGAACTGGAGGCAGTAGATGCCAATGTCTAACAAGCCACCTCCAGCCTGGGCCCAGTCTATGGCCTGGTGTACATGGGTGAGATTCCCCCCAAATTCTGCCCGAACCACCCGAAGGTCCCCCAGGGTTCCCTGGGCCAGAACAGACCTCAGAGCCTCTACAGCAGGAAAGAAGTGGGTCCAGATGGCCTGCAGACAAGAGGGAAGAAAGCAGAATGCAGAAAGGGAAGGAAAGGGGTCAGGACCCAGGAGTTAACCAGTCAGTTCTTTTCCTTTCAAGGGCCCAATCTTGAGGGGGTACCCACTGCTCCCCAGTCTCCAAACAAGCCCCCTCCCTCTTCCTTCTGCAGCCCATCAGTCCCCAAGTTATGTCCTGACCCTGACACTCTCTGCCCTCTTCTCTCCTCTCCACTCCCATAGCCCCAACGCCAGCCTTTCCTTTCTCATCTGGACCATTACACCGGTCTCCCAATGTTATGGGCTGAATTGTGTCCCCACCAAATTCATGTTGAGGCCCGAACCCCCCAGTACCTCCCAATGTGAGTGTATTTGGAAATTTATTTATTTTTGGCCGCACCGCATGGCATGGGGGATCTTAGTTCCCCAACGAGGGTTCGAACCCATGCCCCCTGCAGTGTAAGCCTGGAGTCTTAACCCCTGGACTGCCTGGGAAGTCCCCGGAGATGGGGTTTTTAAAGAGGTAATTAAGTTAAAATGAGGTCATTAAGGTGGGCCCTCATCCAATTACACTGGTGTCCTTATAAGAAGAGGAAATTAGGACACAAATATGCACAGAGGGAACACCATGTGAAGACACAGGGAGGAGACCGCCATCTACAAGCCAAGGAGAGAGGCCTCAGGAGGAACCAACCCTGCTGACACCTTGATCTCAGACTTCTAGCCTCCAGAGTGTGAGAAAATATTTAATTTATTTTTTAAAATTTTATTTTATTTTTAAACTGAAAAATTTTTTTAATTTAATTAAAAAATGTAGGGCTTCCCTGGTGGCGCAGTGGTTGATAGTCCTTCTGCCGATGCAGGGGACACGGGTTTGTGCCCTGGTCCAGGAAGATCCCACATGCCACAGAGCGGCTGGGCCTGTGAGCCATGGCCGCTGAGCCTGCGCGTCCAGAGCCCGTGTTCTGCAACGGGAGAGGCCACAACGGTGAGAGGCCCGCGTACCACCAAAAAAAAAAAAAATTGTTTCTGGTTGTGCTGCGAGGCTTAATTGGATCTCAGTTCCCCTACCAGGGATTGAACCTGGACCACAGCAGTGAAAGCCCAGAATCCTAACCACTAGGCCACCAGAGAACTCTCCAGAAGAGTGAGAAAATAAATCTCTGTTGTTTAAGCCACCCAGTCTGTGATGGCACTTTGTTATGGCAGCCCTAGGAAACTAACACTCCCAGTCTCTCCCCTCCAGTCCATCCCCTACATAGCCCAGAGGGATCTTTCCTTCTCCTAGAGCTGACCCTGTCTCACCTCTGACCAGTCCCCTTCCATCATTCTCCATTGCCTAGTGTCAGCTCCCATTTATTGGGTATATATTATGAGCAAGACAATAGGTACATGCTTTACATAATGACTCTTCCCAACATCCCTGCCACATAGCTATCATTAGGTCCATTTTATAGATGAGAAAACTGAGGCTCAGTTGAATCAAATTACTTGCCCAAGGTGACAGAGCTAAGAACTGGGGAAATGGAGTCTAGAGTCCTCTGACTCTAAAGCCAGAAATCTTGACCTGTCCAAGATAAATTTCATACTAAATACATGAAATCTGTCCATTCTTGTTTTCTTTAAGTTTTAACTCTGCTTTCCCTCTCTGACCTATTTACCTATGCAATTTATTTTTCCTTTAGGGCACAGGTCAGTCCCTAACCGCAGGAAACCTCCTTGACCATCACCCAGGCTGGGCCAGGGCCTCTGTGCTCTGTCAACTCCTCAGTCCTATGTCCATGAAAGTCTATGCAAGTGGGCATTGGGATTGCCCATTTCCATGACCATAAGAGCTTGAGCTCCTTGAAAACTAAGCCTTACACATTATGAGTTCCCAGTTCCTAGGATTGGATCTGGCACACATTAGGTGCCAATAAAAATGAGGAAGCAATAAACTCACAGAATTTTGAAACTGACATCTTGACTACTTCTTGGGCACTTGGAACTTTGCAGACTGGGAGGCTCCAGTAATACTGGTCATATGACAGCTAGATAGGACATAAGGAAGTAAAAGGCAGCCATTGTGACTACCAGCAGAACCTATAGCAAAGTTTAAGAAACATAAGACTCCTTAACGTGAAAATAACTTGGGGGGGTGGGGAGGCGGGTGTCATATGGTGGCCATCTTAATTGCTGGCACTATCCATTGCTGTCTGGTGGCCATTTTAATCACTGGCAATCTGCAAGATGTCAAGATGTTTTGGCTACAGGTAGCTAAGTCTGATAAGGGCAAAAACAAAGGTAGCTTGACGTTGAGGGTTGGTAGGGGATTCCTTGGTACTTCTGATCTGTCTCTGTAAATCCACCCAAACTAAGCCCGTTGCCATTTTGTGCCACTTTCACTATCGACATCTTTTTCTGAAAGGCTGACAAAGGATCCTCCTGGTGGCCGTGTTTGCTAAGGGCCAAAAGCAATGACTTCCACACATGGGAGATGTTGCTAGTCGATTCCATGACATAGCTCAACTGCATCCTGACAAACGCAAGGACCCCGTTTCATTTTGTGGACATCTTAACTCTTGGCAGCCCACCCTTGTATTCCTCCAAAAATGTCCACCGACAACCACGTTTAGTAATGGCAAGTGGCGCTATGTTGTGTGTTGGAAGGTTCCTTCCACCCTCACCTCCATAAGGAATAGACCTCGGGATCTGGCCTCAGCAACCATTTCGTGCACTTCTACGGCGTTCATGCCCATGCGCTCCTCGCACAGCACAGCTTTGCCCGCTGCTAGGCAAAGAAGCACCGCGGCCTTGTGCTGGGGGTGTTGGGTGCCAATGTAGGTCACCTCTAGGGTGGGAGTTAAGGGGTAAAGAGATCGGTAGCCCCGCGCACTGAGTCCTCCGGTACCGCCCACCATTTAGAGGCCCCGCCCCCAGCATCCAGGAACCCATGTCCCTCCAAGCAGGGACTAAGTCCTACCGCAGCGGTGAAACCCTAGCCTTCCATTAGCACGGAGCTAACCATTCTCTACTATCAATCACCCTGTTTCCTTCAGATTATTTCCAGCCTTCTGAAATTATCGTATTCAATCATATCATCCTCACAACACCAGCAAGAAGTAGAGATTATTTTGCCCGTTTCACAAATTAGGAGACTGAGAAGCGCAAGCAGAAGAGGGAAAAGCCAATTCAGGCAGCCTGACTCCAGAGCTAGGCTGTTGTCCAACTACACTGTCCTGCCTCTCCATCCAGGCTACTCTGGAACGCAGAAGCCCGGGCCACAGGTCATATTTAAAGCCTGAAAGGGGCTTCCCTGGTGGCGTAGTGGTTGAGTGTCCGCCTGCCGATGCAGGGGACACGGGTTCGTGCCCCGGTCCGGGAAGGTCCCACATGCCGCGGAGCGGCTGGGCCCGTGAGCCATGGCCGCTGAGCTTGCGCATCCGGAGCCTGTGCTCCGCAAGGGGAGAGGCCACAACAGTGAGAGGCCCGCATACCAAAAAAAAAAAAAAAAAAAAAAGCCTGAAAGGCCTCCCTCAGAAATTCAACCCTGCCTTTACCGCGGAGGTGTGGCCCCCTAATCGCAATTTCACGCTGGACGGCTAATTTCGGAAGAAACCGGTTCCTATCGCTCTGCCTACCAGCCCGAAGTCCTTCCAGGAGCCCGGAGGGAGTGGCTCATCCCGCAGAGCCTTGCATCTCCTACGGAGCCGCCTGAAGGCAGCGCCCCCGGTGGCGCCCCGCGGCCCTCCCCACTCACCCACGTTCGGTTCCTTGGCCAGCTCCTCATAGGATCCGTAGGCCTTGGGGATGTCGTGTTTCCTAGAGAACTCCTTCGCCCGGCTCAGGTCACGGGCCGCTACCGCCTCCACCTGGAGGAGCGCCTGCGTCATACTTGAGGGGCTGGGGCAGGTGTGGAAGATAGATGCATGGAGGGAGGTGATGGAGAAGGCCTCGGGATAGGGAGAATTTACATCCACGAAGACGGGGCAGGGGGAATGTGGTCCTGGGGGATGAGGTGACGGGGGCTGGACACTTGGGTCTTGGGAAAGACAGATCTGAGGCAAGCGATTATTAAACCCCTTAATATCTAAATTTCTTCTTTTCACAGCAAATCAGATCAAGACCCTCCCAAACTTCACGGAATTCGTGTGGTTAAAAGACAGAATGGGATAAAGGAGTGAGTACGGAATTTGAGGTTGTTTCACTGCCTTGGGTACTAAGAAGTCCAGAACCCTAGTTCCCTCTTCCCTCAGACCCTGGAATCCCCCCAGACCCCGCGCCCGCGCTTCCCCTGGACTCCGGAGGGAGGGCGGACCTGGTGCTCAGAGCGAGGCAGCGACCGCAGCACAGTCGCGAAGTCGCTGGAGATAAGGCCAGTTGACACAATGCCCCAGCGAAGCGCCATCTCTGCAACCCGGAGTCCCAAAGGCCGCTGCCTTCGCGCGGAGAGTTAAAGACTTGATGCCCAGCTCAGCGAGGGCGTGGCCCTTTTCTCCTCCCCCAGCGCTCGTAGGCCGCTCCTCATTGGCCACGGGGCCTGTGCGCCCCTCCAGGCCCAATGCAAAGAAGGAGGTTATTTAATTCTCGCGTCCCCACTGGAAGAGCGCACCGTTGGCACCGCCTAATGGGGGTGAGGACCAGAAACACTTCTGTCGCCGCACGTGACAAAGGGGCGGGGCTTTCTTGTCAACTTCGACCCTTGAAACCTTAGGAATTGTCGAGAGAGAGAGAGAGAGAGAGAGAGAGAGAGAGAGAGAGAGAGAGAGAGAGAGAGAGAGAGAGAGAGGATAGTAATAGCAAAGCTAGTATTTTCAGTAATTTTTACCAATATTTATTAATATTTATAGAAAGCCTGTGGCAGCTCAGGCCCCCACCTCCGTGCTTTACTTTCCCCATCCCTAATTTCTCACCACAAACTTTCGAATGAGGTTCTGTTTACAGACGTAGAAACAGACCCAGAGAACTATGCTCATTTTTTCGAGGTCGCACAGCTAGGAACGCGAAGACCTTCAGGTTGGCTGCTTCCAGAGAAATCGCCGTACTGCTTCTTAAGAGCCCTGGAGCCAGGCTGAAGGGTTGCAAACCTCTCCTTGCCACTTCTTGGCTGTATTGCTTTGCACAAGGGGTTTCCCTCTCTGAGCCTCAATTTTCTATTCCGGAAAATGGTGATCACAATAGCATCTACCACAACAGGGTCCTAGTGTATAGCACTATATTCAATATCCTGGGATAAACCATAATGGAAAAGAATCCAAAAAAGAACGTATAGGGCTTCCCTGGTGGCACAGTGGTTAAGAATCCGCCTGCCAATGCAAGGGTCACGAGTTTGAGCCCTGGTCTGGGAAGATTCCACATGCCACAGAGCAGCTAAGCCCATGCGCCACAACTACTGAGCCTGCGTGCCACAACTACTGAAGCCTGCGCGCCTAGAGCCCGTGCTCCGCAACAAGAGAAGCCACGACAATGAGAAGCTGGCGCACAGCAACGAAGACCCGAGACAGCCAAAAAAAACACAAAAAACAAAAAACAACGTATATATGTGTATAACTGAGTCACTTTGCTGTGTGGCAGAAATTAACACAACATTGTAAATCAACTATACTTCAATTAAAAAAAAAACACCAGCATCTACCTATATAGAGTTAAAAGGATTAACTGAGCTCTGGGGTCTATTGTGTAAAACATAGCAAATGATTACTGTCTAAGTTAATTGGTAAAAGCCGGCCAACTTCACCCACAGCAAGTTAGTCAATTTCCCTTGTAGACATTTAATTAAGATCTGAGTTTCGGGCTTCCCTGGTGGCGCAGTGGTTGAGAGTCCACCTGCCGATGCAGGGGACGCGGGTTTGTGCCCCGGTCCGGGAGGATCCCACATGCCGCGGAGCGGCTGGGCCCGTGAGCCCGGAGCCTGTGCTCCGCAAGGGGAGAGGCCACAACAGCGAGAGGCCCGCGTAATCACACAAACTGCTGAGTAAAAATAGTAATGGATTGCACCAAGGCCACAATATCACTACTGTGAAGAAAAGGAAAAAAGACATTTTAAAAAATGGGTGCTCCTGGGTATTTATCCTAGAGTGGTAAAAGCTTAACATTCACACAAAACCTGTACACAGATGTTCATAGCAGCTTTATCTGTAACAGTTCAAAGCTGAAACAGCCCAAATGTCCTTTAACTGGCCAGATAAGCAAACTGGTATATAGATACAATGAGATGGAATGAACAATTATGGGAGCAACAACCTGGATGGATCTCAAGGGCATTTTCCTGAATGAGAAAAGTCCATCTCCAAAGGTTGCATACTGTACGATTCCATTTATGTAAGATTCTCGAAGTGACAACATTATAGTGATGGAGAACAGACCAATGAGAACAGCCAGGGATTACGGTTTGGGGGATGGTGCAATTAAGGGGTAACACGAGAGAGTTTCTTTGTGGGGATGGAACAGTTCTGTATCCTGATTGTGACGATGGATATGAGAATCTTCGCATTTGATAAAATTTCATAGAACTCTACACATACAAAAGTTTTCAAGTGCATGTAAATCCGTGTAAAAATTTCAAGTGCTGAAATCTGAATCAGGTCTGTACCTGATTGAATAATGTAACAATATCAATATCAATAATATAGCAATATCAACTCCTGGTTTCGAGGATGTATAATGGTTACCTGTGATATCATCATGGTGTGTAGGGGGAAGCTGGGTGTAGGGTACAAAGGAACTCTCTGTACAATTTGCAACTTCTTAAAGGACTTCAAAATAAAAAGTCATAATTGAAATTTGTTGGCAGTGAGTTCGGGTACCCAGAAGAATCATTTGCAATATCCAGTAAAGCAGAAAATCTGCAGTATTTCGTGGTCTAGCGATTTCTATCCTGGGTAGAAGATATAAATCCTTGTGAAACTCTCAACCCTGTGCCTGAAAAGACATGTATACAAACGTTTATCGCAGCGTTGGGTGTGATCCCTCAAAATTGGGAACAGCCATCAGTAGAAAAATGGATGAATAAACTGTGGTAAATTCTAACAACAGGATACCATGTAACAAGGAAACTGGATGGGGACTAATTCCACACTGTTTTCATGGAATCTGGAAAAGTTAAACTTGGTTAAAAACAAAACAAAACAAACAAACAAAAAAACCCAACCAAGGGATGTCACAGGGATATAGTTCTTTCATGTGAACTTTAGAAACATGTATCAGAGTACTGTGCGTTGTTCATAGGTATATTCCTGTTTAATAAAGAACTGGAAACATTTATGGGAATGAAAAACTCCAACTTCAGAAGCAGTGGTTTTCTCTGAAGTCAGAAAGAGGGTGTGGTTGCAGAAGGGCCATAGGGAGCTTCAACGCTACCTGTAACATTCTGTATCGTAAGAAAAGAAATCTGAAGCATTTTGGCAATAGATTAAGGCTTGATGAATCTGGGCAGTATGTCCAAGGGTGTCTATAATTTTTCTCTAGACTTTTCTCTATGCTTTTATTTGCCTGGGAATCTATTCAGCAAACCTCTTATGTGGGGTCATCTATGCCTGCCTCTGTTCTAAAGGCTTCCTGAATATTAACTCATATAATCCTCACAACAGCCTTTTGAAGCAGGTCCTGTTATTTGCCCCGTTTTGCAGATGAGGAAGCTGAGGCACAGAGTGGTCAAGAACCTTGCCGGAAGTCACACATCTAGCAAGTGGAAGCGCTGGATTGAAGCACGACCATCATAGCCCCAGAGTCCACGCACTGAACTGTATCCGCTGCATTTGATTTAACTCATAATTAAATAAGGAGAATCACTGACCCGGGACGGGAATCCTCTGCTCAGTAGATCAGGCACCTTCCATGCCAGGGAGGCAGACCGCTGGGGTTAAGCATGTGACAGCAATTCTGGAACCTGAAGTGAGAGCCAGGGAATTAACAGAGGGCATAGAACATGAAGTGGAATTTAGAGGCAGAAGGTCAGTGAATATACAGGAGCCCATTCTCTGGATGTCTTCTGGCAAGGGATGCTTGACTGGGGGTCAGGTAGCCATGCTGTGGGACTGTACTCTAAGAAAAGTCCCCCAGTGCCTAGCTCTCTTATTCTCTTTAAGAGACAAGCAAAACGATGATGTTGGAAATGTGGCAAATCCACTCTGAGCTTGGGTACCAAATTGTGTGAGTCTGGGTGCCAGCACTCTCCAGGACTTGCTGGCAACACCATTTAGAGACCTTCGAAGAAAATTGAAATCATAGGGAGAGGGGAAGGCCCTATCCCAGGCAGCCCATAGCCAGGAATTCCAGAAGGAGCTTCCAGGGCCATTCAACAGACAGTCCTCCCCACAGAGCAGAAATACTTACTGAGCATCTAATCTGTGCCAGATTAGATGGGACACATCTGAAATGGGACAGATGCTTTCTCTGTCCTCATGGAGCTATCCATCAGTGCAGGGGGGTTGATAGTGTGGGGAACAGCAGCAGAGGAAATGGCATGATCAAGGGCTCTGAGGTGAGAAAGAGCTCCATATGTTCTAAGAACTGAAGAAAGACCAGCATGGCTGAAGAAGAAAGATGGCGGGAGAGTGTGATGGAAGATGGGGCTGGGGAAGCTGGCGGGAGAGATGTCTTGAAGGGCTCGCTCAGAGAGGACCCGAAGGAATGGGGCGTCCTCTAATTTAGGCAGCTTCTGGTTGTGGCACTGACCATCGGCATGACTCCTATATTCATTCTGCAAACGTTTCTACTCCTGACAGGGCCATGTGCTGGGCAATGCTGGGGACCAGAGATAAACCTCACTCCACTCCCTGCCCCCCTCTGGTGGGGGAAAGAGATAGCCTGTGGTAGGCATAATAACACCCCCTCCCAGGGACTTCCCTGGTGGTCCAGTGGGTAAGACTCCGTGCTCCCGATGCAGGGTGCTGGTTCGATTCCTGGTCAGGGAACTAGATCCCATGGGCATGCTGCAACTAAAGCCCACATGCCTCAACGAAGACCCAGAACAGCCTAAATAAATAAATAAATATGAAAAAACCCCAAAACTGCCCCCTCCCAAAGATGTCCACCTACTGGTCACCAGAACCTGTGGATATGTGACCTTACATGGTAAAATGGTCTCAACTGAAGATGTGATTAAGTTAAGGATCTTGAGATGGGGAGATTATCCTGGATTATCTGGTGGGCTCCATATAAATGCAAATGTCCTGATGAGAGGGAGAGAGGAAGGTCAGAACCAGAGAAGGAGATGTGACAAGGAAACAGAGCAAGGGAGAGATTTTTTTTTTTTTTTTTTTTGCGGTACGCGGGCCTCTCACTGTCGTGGCCTCTCCCGTTGCGGAGCACAGGCTCCGGACGCGCAGGCTCAGCGGCCATGGCTCACGGGCCCAGCCGCTCCGCGGCATGTGGGATCTTCCCGGACCAGGGCACGAACCCGCGTCCCCTGCATCGGCAGGCGGACTCCCAACCACTGCGCCACCAGGGAAGCCCTGAAAGATTTTGATGGAGGTTTTCCAGGGAGAGAAGGAGACATGGCCTTCCAGACAGAAGAAACAACCCACTAAGGAAAAAACTGGATCCAGTTAGAACTGAGAGCTTGGAACCCAGGGTAGAAGGTGGGGGACACAAGAAAGATCAATCTAGAGAGAATAACTGGGCCATTTGTGAAGAGTCAAAGAGCTCACCCTGAAGGTGATGGAGTGTAAACGAGGCGGGAAAGGAGATGATGACCCGGGTCATAGTCAAGTGTTAGAAAAATGTGAAATTAAAGGTCACACAGAAACTGTCAACCATGCAAGGAATGGGTGAACAGTGTGCTAGGAAGAGAGCATAGCGTTTATTTATTAACTCATTTGTTCATCAGATTTTTTGAGCACAGATGCAGTACCAAAAATAAAAAATAAAACCTCCCAAAACCAAAAAACAGAACAAAACAAACAAACAACAAACCATTGCATGATACTTCAGAGAGTGGACTTTGGATCCAGCCTGCCGGGGATGCAATCCCAGCCCTGCGACTTACTAGTTGTGAGACCTCAGGCAAGTGTCTTGGCTTCTCCTAAGTGCCTCATCTGTAAAATGAGGGTGATGATAGATGTTACCTCAGGGCTTTTGTGAGGATGAAATGAATTTTATTTATAATATATAATGTGTTTGAGATAGCACCTGCTACATTCTAAATGCTATGAGGTTGTTAGCTACTATGTATTCAGAAGTACTAGTTTGTCTGTTGCTGTAAGAAATCACACACCTTCAGTGGTAATATTACTGCTTATACTATGAGAGCTCTGGTGGCTGCCCAGAGCTCTGACCGTGAAAGAGGTGAGGAGATAGATGATGGAGAGTTTAGATTGTTGTAGCATGTAAAGCAGCCCTAGAAGACAGTAAAACAAACAGACGTGGTCCTGTGCCAATAAAGCTTTATTGACAAATTGGGGTGGGGCAGCCAGACTTGGCCAGAGGGCTGTAACTTGCCCGCCCCTGGGTTAGAACCTACCAGAAACCAGAAAGACTCAGGAGGGTGAGAGATTAACGTGCA
>RJWK010046160.1:0-17741 GCA_004363435.1 Platanista minor | reverse complement strand
TTTTTGGTATTGGCAGTGTTTTTTTTTTTTAATTGAAGTATGGTTGATTTACAATGTTGTGTTAGTTTCAGGTGTACAGCAAAGTGATTTAGTTATACACATATATGTGTGTGTATGTATATTCCCTTTTACATTCTTTTTCATGATAGGTTGTTACAAGATATTGGATACAGTTCCCTGTGCTGTACAGTAGGTTCTCATTGTTTATCTATTTTATACACAGTAGTGTGTACCTGTTAATCCCAAACTTCTAATTTATCCCTCCCCTTTCCCCTTTGGTAACCGTGAGTTTGCTTTCTATGTCTCACAGCACTTTCTCAAGTATCAATTTCCCCGTTATGAGATAAGGAAATTGAGGCTCAGGGAGGCAAAGCACCCTCCCCCACCCCCACCCCCAAGGTCATCCTGTCTGGAAAACTCAGGATCCAGGATTCAGACTTAGGTGTGTGCAGTCTCAAACGTGCTGCCATCCTTTGTGCCATGCCACCCACTTGGGGTGGGAGTATCTGGGTGATGAGGCTTAGGAGCAGCCACGTGGATAGTGCTTGCTGTGTGGTCTTAGACAAGTCCGTTTCCCTATCTGGGCTAAGAGGACGCTGGTTTGAGATCCGCAGTCCCAGACCCTTTGGTCGGTCATGTTCTCCAAGTGTGGAATTCTGGATGATGGGTGTTCTGTGCTTACCACTTACTTCTGAACGAATAGCATCAATAATTCAAATTCCCCTTCCTTTATAACCCAGGAGAATTTGTCTCCCAGAAAGATATGAAAAATAATTTCACGCTCTCTTTCCTTCCCTCCCAAGGTCACCCCTGAAAAGTTGTCTCTTTATTGCCTGTCTCTCCATCTCACATCTGGGGTCCCATTTTTTGTAGTTGCCAGTCTCACTCTTGGCTCTGACTGGGGCTGACTCTTAATAGGGCCGCCATCAAATGCCAATGAGGCTCCCCCTATTCATTCATTCATTAAGCAAATATTGCCTGCTTTGACCCCAGGAATCCACAGCTTTCCTATGGCAGATGAGAAGTTCCCTAGTTATTCATACTGAAGTGGGAGGGGCTACTTTCTTAACTATTTTAAAGGAGGACATGAACCTGGCAATTTACTGTTTATAAATCCCATTCGTGCCTAGTATCTCTTTAATACTCCATGAAACCTTATACAACCGTAGTGAGCTCAATGCTCAGTGGCCTCAGGCACGTTGTTTGACCTCTCTGAGCCTCAAGTTCTTGATGAGTTTTCTAGGGATAATAATAATGTCAAGGAGTTATTGTGAGGTTTAAATTATATCCCATGAGAAAGAAGCCAACGCAATATGTATCATCAATGTCACCATCATCATCATTATTATGAGGAAGGCATACCCCCGGGTAAGGGGGTTGAGGTGGAGATGGGGGGCTATGAAAGCAAAAAGACAGAGAAAGGTAGACTAATACTAATAACAATACTGAGAATGATACCAACTTCCACCAGCTCTTCCTGAGAGCTTACCAAGTACCTTGTATATGTTCTGGGCATAGGCATGTATAATATGTCATCTAACTTTTCACAAACAAAGAGGTGGGTATCATGTTTCCCCCGGTAACAGATGAGGAAACTGAGGTGACAAGCTGGTAAGCCCAGGATGCAAATCCAGGGCTGTGATGGCCTCTGCCTCAGAGGGTGGTACCAACTCAGAGCTGTCAGGGTCAGACAGCTGCCCCTGTATGGTGGGTACAGCTTTAGGGGTACAACCTCCCTACATCCAGTGCCTTCTAGGGTCTCAGGGGCTCAGAGTGAAGACACTTCTGTTTGGAAGATGGTGACCAGGCCCAACCTCCATCCTAGGCCTCAGCAAAACCTCAGAATCCACAGAGATTGACTTCAGGACCCTCTCTCTAAATTGAACTCATCCCTATGTCTTTCTAATGCCCATTCCCTAGGACTGACCATGAAACCACTTCTTGGATAGTATCCCTGCTCCCATAGCAGCACTTAGCATTTCCACAGTGCCTTTCCTAAAGCCCTGGTGAATGCCGGGACCTAAACGCCCCCAAACTAACTCATACTAGGCTGTGAATGACTATCACAGCTAACTGCCGATTTTCCCACCTGTATTCCTCAGGTCACTCATGATGCAAGATGCTCCGCCAAAAAAATAAAAGATAATAATAGTTGTGTGGTCAAATAAGTTTGGGAAACTCTGAATACTCTATTCTCCCTTCCAGAGAGTCATAATACACATTAAACTCTTGCAAGCTGTGAGAACTCCTGCAGTGTCGACACCAGTGGTACCCAAAGCTATAGGACATAATTTTTTTTCAAGGAACAAAGTAACAATATCCCCAAGTGGCCATTGACAAATCCTAACTGAGGAACCCTGGAGTGTGGCGATAATATCAGTGTCCCTCCAACTAGAATGTAAATCCTTCAAGGGAAGGGATTTGTATCTGATTTGTTCCCTTTTAGATCCTCAGTGCCTGCAATAGTGTTTGGTACATAGTAGACGTTTGATAAAAGTTTGTTGAATGAATAAATGAATGAATGAATGCGTGGAGGTGAGTTGGAGAATGTCAGGAGGTCTGTGTTCTAATCCCGACTTTGCCTCTAACTCACTGTATGTCCTTGGGCAAGTCCCCATCCCTCCCTGGTTTCTATTTCCCTACATGGAAAAAAGGGATGAGGCTACGTTACACATTTACAGTGGGGGCAATAGTGCCCCCAAAGGGGTGAAAATTCGTTCTTGAGGGGCAAACAAACCAAAGAAACCCCCCAAACCTTATTCTTTTTATGTATAAAGCACAGATATACATATTGGACATACACAGATATACATTATATTTGTGGTATTAAGATTCCATGGAGGAGAGGGGTGGCTGTTTGGAAAACAATGTCTAAAAAGACTCTGGAGGGTTGCAATAATGAAAAAAAGCTTGAGAAACACTAGACTTGATCTAGAAGGTTCCTTCCAGGTCTGACAGTCTATGAATCCCTGATTCTAAGTGAAAGGATTGGTGGGAAATGTCTGAGGGAACAGGGAATAACAAGAATCAAAAACCTCAGGCAGGAATAAACCTGGTGTTATGGACTGAAGTGTTTCCTCCCCAAATTCACAAGCTGAAGTCCAACCCCCAATACCTCCGAATATAAGGGTATTTGGAGAAAAGGTCTTTTAAGAGGTAGTTAAGTTAGGCTTTTAGGGTGGGGCCCTAATCCAAGAGGACTGGGGTCCTCATAAGAAGAGAGAGAAGCACCAGGGGTTGACGTACAGAGGCAAGGCCACGGGAGGACACAGGGAGAAGGTGGCCGTCTGCAAGCCAAGGAGAGAGCCCTTACCAGAAACCAACCCTGATGGCACGTTGATCTTGAACTTCTAGGCTCCAGAACTGTGAGAAAGTAAATTTCTGTTGTTGAAGCCATCCAGTCTGTGCTATTTGGTCTTGGCAAACATAGCGAACGAATACACCTTGGATGTTTAAGGAAGCATCGCTATAGGGACATGAGGTCAGAGAGACCACAGGGGAGGCAAGTGATGGCCAGCCTTGTAGGACTAGGAAATGTTTTGTTTTGTTCTTGGAGTGGAGCGGGAAGAGTGGGGGGGGTTTTGAGCAGGGGAGCGAAGATCTACCTTACATTTTTAACAGGACCACTCTGGCTGCTGGGTGGAGACCAGGTTGTTCAGAGGCAAAGGTGGGACCAGGGAGACTGAGGAGAGAGGGGAGGATGGCTTGGACCAGGGTGGGAACAATGGGGATGGTGATAAGGGACTGGGTTCTGTTACATTTTGAAGGTGCAGACATCAGGATTTGCCAGTGGATCGGATTGTGGGTGTGAGTTTTTGGATTATTCCAAAGGTTTGGCCCAGACAGCTGGAAAAGTGTAGCTTTGGTTTTGGATGGATTCTGTTTGAGATGTGCATTAGACATCCACTCGGAGGTGTCAAGGAGGCAGCTGATATTCAGGGATGGAGTTCAGAGGAGAGGTCTGAGTAGGGACAAGCTCCAAGGAAGAACTGCCTCCCCATTCCTCTCCCATCATCTGCCCCAGGCCCATTCTTATCTACCCTACAAACCTGTGCTTCCCCATCACAGCACGTATCACAGGATACTATAGTCCACTGTAGACTTGTCTGTCTTCCCCATCCAACTGGATGAGAGAAAGGACTCTGTGTATCTTGTTTACCATTTCCCAGGGCCTGGTGCACAGTAGGTCCCAAGCAAATGATTGTTTGAATGAATGGGATGCCACAAAGAGGGGTTAAAAATTACTGAAGTGCAAATGTTCCCAAACACTTGCCTCCCCTTCCTGAGCCAGATAATGTTATCTTTTCCAGCAGGCTGTTCAGAACCCCACCCCTTCCTGATTCTATCAGACTTACTTATGACAGAGGAAGATTGTCTAGAAGAATAGCCAGATGGCTTATGATTGTTAAGACAATCTATGTGTACAGAACCAGGAGAGAGAGTAAGGAAGGGTGGGGCTGGGGAATGTATGTGTAGATCTTGCCACTCAGGCTGCAAATGGAACAGGAGTTTATTTCTTTGTTTCAACAACTTTTAAGGTGGAAGATGTTAAATGAGACTCCAGGGTTGTATGTGTGAGAAAGAACTGGGGAGAGAGAAAAGGAATGTGAGAAGCTTTAGGGGAGAGCACTGGCTCCCTCCATGCGTGGCTTTGAAAAACACAAGCTTGGGACAATTTATCAGGAAGACAGCAATCATAAATATATGTGCACCTAATAACAGAGCATCAAGATCCTTGAAGAAAAAAACAAATCAGGAAGCAAAACTGGACAAAACTAAAGGGAGAGGCAGATAAAGCCAAATCATAGGAGGAGATACTAACAGCCCTCTCTGAGTGACTGATGAAAAACTGATTTTTTAAAGAATTGGCAAAAGGATATAGAAAAATTTAACCAACATTGTGAACAAGCTCAACCTAATCAACATTTATAGAACACGATATAGTAAGCCCCCTACATACGAACGAGTTCTGTTCTGAGAGTGTGTTCATAAGTCCAATTTGTTCGTAAGTCCAACAAAATTAGCCTAGGTACCCAACTAATACAGTCAGCTGTATACCGCTGCTTTTATGCTTGCTTCTGGACATCCTAGGCTTAAAATAAAGATACTGTACTACTGTACTCTATACAGTACTGTACAGTAAAGTATACAGAAGCACAACCACTTGTAGAGGATGCACGCGTGTGACAATGTACGCCAGACACGTGAACTAACGTGATTGGACATATGAACGCACCTTTGCATCTTTGAAAGTTTGCAACATGAAGGTTTGTATGTAGTGCACTTACTGTAGCTAAAAACTGCAGGATTTAAACAGTTTTCAAGTCTATCAAAAATAGACCATAAGCTAGGCCATAAAATAAGTTTCCATTCATTAGAATATTGAAATCTTGAGTATGTTCTCTGACCACAATGGACTTGAATAAAAAAATCAATGACAGTAAAATATCTAGAAAATCCCAATAAAATATCTAGAATATAAATACTTATATACCACACCTTTAACCCATGGGTAAAAGAAAAAAATCAAGGGAGACTAGAAAATATCAAACTGAATGATAATGGAAACACATCAAATCAAAATTTCTGGGAAGCAGCTAATGTAGTACTTGCAGGGAAGTTTATAGCTCTCAAAGACTATATTGGGGGGAAAGAAAAGAGGGGCCAAAATTAATGACCCAAGAGTCTACCTTTAAAAGCTGGAAAAAAGAAGAATAAAGTAAACCCAAAGTAAATAGAAGAAAGGAAACGCTAAGGATGAGAGCAAAGCTCAGTAAAATAAAACACAAATGATAGAGAAGAATCAACAAAGCTAAAAGTCGGTTCTTTGAAGGGATTAATAAAATTGAAAACCACAGGCTAACCCTAGATTTTTTTTTTTGTAATTACTTTTAGTTTTTCGTGCGGACTGTGCATGGACTGGCCCACATGGGTGCTGGGGTCGTACGGTTTACAGGGGGAGGCAGAGGAGAGAGCATGTAACAGCCTCCAAAGCACATGTTCACTGCTCAGCGCTGGCCCCCCTGCTCACTGCTGGATCCTTCGGATGCTCTGCACCTGGAAGGTCTGGGCATGAGAGCCCCACTCCCGGAAATGCTTGTAGTCGCCTGAGTGGTGATCACACTCCAGCACATACTGAAAACCTCGGTAGCCGGGAAACTGGGAGCCAACCCAACTGGAAAAGGGAAGAGGCAGACTGTTACCCTGAAGAGGCACCAGCATGGTGATCAAGACAGGGACAAGGGGACCCGATGCTGCAAACACACTCCAGCCATCCTGGACTTCCTTCCCTGGCATTCCTGCCCAGAATGTGCCCTGCTCTCCCCACCACTGGGCCCTTTTGATCACGCTGTTCCCTCTGCCAGTAACACCATTCCAACCCTTCTTTGCCTGGTTAAGTTGGATTTATCCTTCAGGTCTCAGCTCAGTCATCACTTCCTCAGGGCGGTCTGACAGTCCCCTATTGTACCTTTGTAGCACTCATGTAATTAGGTAATTAACAGATGATTTGTAAAAATGTCAGGCTCCTCTGCCAACAGGAAGCTTCTGGGTGTAGGGGTGTGTGTGCCTGGCTCATCATTATCTAGTGCCTAACATGATGCCCAGCACAGAGGAGCTCAATAAATATTTGATGAAGAAAGGGAGGGAGGGAGGGAGGGAGGGAGGAAGGAAGGAAGGAAGGAAGGAAGGAAAGGACAGAGGGATGGATGGAGGGAGGGAGGAAGAAGTGGGGAGTCTTATTCTTTGCCCTTCCTGCCTTATTCAGGGGTACTTCCAAGGAAAAGGCTACTCTTTCAATTCATTGACCCCTGCATTGTTCAGGACTAGATAAGGATTGGTGTCTCATTTTCTGAGCTTCCCTTTCCCTTTCTGTAAGAGGGAAGTGGACTCAAGAATCACCAGAGGTCCCTCCTGCTCTGAAACAAGATCCTCTGGTGCTTCCCAAGAAAACTGAAAAAATAAAGTAATCCTACCTCCCACCTTTGCCCCTGCCAGCCAGGAGCCAAGGGGTACCTCAGAAGATGACTCTCATATCCTATATAAACTGAGGATCTCACACCTCAGCCATCCCCTGGGTGAAAAGGGTGGGAAGGGTCAGTGAGTCCTGGGCTTGAAGCTGGATTCAGTTACCTACCTGCTGTTGGATGTGGAGCAAGTTGCTTAACCCACATCTGTTTGTTTACTGCTGGGCATCCATCCTCTCCTCTTCTGGTGACAGACCCTGTCACATCCACCTGCCTCAATCAATGTGGGAAAATCCTCACTCTAGCAATGAGCATGTGACCAGGTCTAGCCAACCAGAGCACCCCATTCCTGTGGGCATGGTGATTGGTTTAGAGTTGAACCCGTGGCCCAAGCTGGACCAATGACAGCCTTTCCTGGAACCTTTCGTGGAATCACTGAGAAAAAGACACTCTCTTTCCCTGGGGCTGTCTGGAATATAAGGATGAAGCTGCCATCTTATCTTCACATGAGGAGAGCTTGCCTAAGAATATAGACGCACTGAGGCAGGCAGAGCAAGAGGGGGAGAAAGACAGATCCCTACTGTCGCAGCTGGATCCAGCTGTGCCTGAAGCTAGTTACAGGGGCCAATAAATAACCTTTCAGCTTAATATCAGCGTGCTCTGGGTGTCCACTACTTGCAATCCCAGAAATTTTGCCTGAAAGCTCCCTGTGCCTCAGTATCCTCCACTGGAATGTGGGCATCAGATCCCCAAAGTCCCCAGCATACTGTTTTCACAGGAGGTGTTCCCATCCCTCTCAACATCCTCTCTGTCCCTGCCAAGCAGAGCCTTGCATCCGCTTACGCCCCCGAGTGGACGTGGAAGGAGCCCACTTCATTGCCATCCCAGCCCATGGCCTGGAGGGAGGGGTAGTCATCGCTCAGCTCTCCTTTCTTGCCCAGGAAGTTCTCTTGTTCAGAGATGGTCAGCCTCGAGTCGCGGTGGTTCTGCAGGTACAGGGAACAGAGTCAGAGCATCAGGTCCTCAGTCGGAAACCCAGGAGCCTCTGCTGGCCCCTACACCCCCGTTCTTATCTCCAAAATCAGCCTTCCTTGAAATTTTCTGGAAGGACAGTAAGGCAACAGGCACCGGAAACCTTACAAGAGGTGTACTGCTTGTCCTTCCAGAAATTCCTGTTTCAGAAGTTTACACAAAGAAGATAATCAAGGAAAAAAGAAGGCTTGTTGATAACAGGAGGGGGCGGGGGAGGGAAGGGAAGGGGGAAGAGAAGGGAAAAAACAGCCTGAATACCCGATAACAGAGGATCCCGATGTCAGCTCATGGGATATTGCACTACGGTTAAGAGAAGGGTGTGGAGATCTGGGTTCGAATCCTGACTCTCCACTGAGCAGCTGACTGAGCTTAATTATCTAAAGAAAAAAAGTATGGGGACTTCCCTGGTGGCGCAGTGGTTACGAATCCTCCTACCAATGCAGGGGACACGGGTTCGAGCCCTGGTCCGGGAGGATCCCACATGCCGCGTCACAGCTAAGCCCGTGTGCCACAGCTACTGAGCCTGCGCTCCAGAGCCCGCGAACCACAACTACTGAGCTCACGTGCCACAACTACTGAAGCCCACGTGCCTAGAGCCCGAGCTCTGCAACAAGAGAAGCCACTGCAGTGAGCAGCCCACGCACCGCAACGAAGGGTAGCTCCCGCTCGCCGCAACTAGAGAGAGCCCGCGCGCAGCGACAAAGACCCAGCGCAGCCAAAAATAAATTTATTTTAAAAAAAACAAAAACACGTCACACAGCATTTCTGAGACTGTTTCCGCATCTCTAAAATGAAACTAACCACATCTGCTTTTCAGGATTGTTTTGAGAACGAAATGAGACCAGAAGTCGTAAACTGGGTAAAGGCAGGGATTGCGTCTGTGAGAGTCCTTCCGAGTCCCTGTATTGGCGCAACGCCTGGGCCGTTTGTGAAACAAATGAACATTCACCAAATGATATATACTAGGGCGCTATGGAAAATGATGCCATAGGTGAGATTTAATCATCTGGGAGGGTGATTGTGATATACTTGCAGAGGGAGAAAAGCTGGTTTCCAAACTTTAGGTTCGTTATGATTCAATTTTTATAACTGAGTGATACGCAGGTATAGATATATAGATATAGATGGATATACAGATCTAGACATAGATACTGATATCAACACTGCAGATATAATCTGTGGGTAGCATATAAGTCTAAGGAAATCTCCAGCACTGATAACAGTGAGCTTCTGTCTCAGAGGTGTGGGTATAAGTGACATTTATTTTCTTATTCGGCCATATCAGGTTTTCCCCTGAACTTTAGGTGATAAATATGTGTGCCATGTGATTTAAAATCCATAAAGGTTGTTTTTGAAGGAAAAAAAGTACACCTTTCCAAGCCTCAGTTTTTTCATCTGTATGATGGGAGTAATAATGCCCACCTCCACCCATACTCTGTAAACAGTAGCAAAAATATAAAATCAAGAACACTGATAATGAATTAGGAACAAGAAAGAGAACACTTCTTCCTCACTTGCCCTGCCATCTCTGGCACCCAGACTCTCCCACTGCCCCTCAGTCATGATAAGAAGCACACAAAACACGGAGGAGCTCATATTATAACCAAAGTTGCAATGGGCAGAATGTTTGTGGAGGGCTCTGTCCAGATGCTGTATGTACATCCTTTTACCACACAACATAGGTACTATGGCCCCATTTCAAGATGAAGAGACTGAGGCTCAGGGGAGGGACTGCCACCTCACACAGCTTGAAGCAGTGACATGAGAATTTGAACTCTGGGACATCTGGTTCCCAAACCCCCACTGGAGGGGCTCAGGCCCCCCCAGGCCCAGGCAGTGGCAGGACTCACAGCGCAGGCCACGGGCCGGAAAGAGGTGAGCCTCTCGGCGGGGTAGGATGTGTTGCCACTCCAGGCATCCCAGGACGGGTACTCACCCCGCTCCAGCACATACTGCTGCCCTTGGAAACCGCCGTGCTCAAAACCCACCCACCTGCGGACAGAGGGTAGAGAGTACGAGAGGTTAAGGGGCCCCCCACCCTGAGTTCTAGACCAGTGGTTATCACACAGGGGTGACTTTGTCCCCCAAGGAGGCATTTAACAATGTCTGCAGGCATTTTTAGTCATCATGCTGGGAGGAGGGAGCAGAGGGTTTTGCAGCTGGCATTTAGTGAGTAGAGGCCAAGGATGCTGCTAAACATCTTCCAATGCACAGGACAGCCCCCCAGCACAGAATTACCCGGCCCCAAACATCCAACCTGTCGACATGGAGAAGTCCAATATAGACCTAGTAGCCCACTGCCTCGCTGTGCATCCTGTAGGTAGGGGACCGGCTCCATGCAGGTACCTGGCACTCTTGCACGTTTCCCTCTAGGCCATGTAGATGAGGCATGACCACATGCTGGCTTAAGCCTTGGCCATCTCATTACTCTCTCTCTCTCTCTCTCTCTCTCTCTCTCTCTCTCTCAACAAAACATATCTCATGCTCAGAGCCTCAGTCAGGCACCAATGTTCAACTACAGAATGCTAGTATTATTATTATTTTTTTTACTATATTTATTTATAGTTACCTTCTACTTTTGGTGAGTGATATTGTCTTTTTTTTTTTTTTTTTTTTTTTTTTTTTTTTTTTTTTTTTTTTTTTTTTTTTTTTTTGCGGTACCCGGGCCTCTTACTGTTGTGGCCTCTCCTCCCGTTGCGGAGCACAGGTTCACGGATGCGCAGGCTCAGTGGCCACGGCTTATGGGCCTAGCCGCTCCTCAGCATTTGGGATCTTCCCGAAACAGGGCACAAACCCGTATCCACTGCATCGGCAGGCAGACTCTCAACCACTGTGCCACCAGGGAAGCCCGTGATATTGTCTTTTGATTTGTGCCTAAGAGGGACATTTCAGACCCAACACTGGGTTTTAAAGGTCTGCCCCTGTAGGGCTGCCTCATCCAGTGGGAAGGCTCTGTGTGAATGGCACTTCTTACGTTTGAGCAGTGCACAACCTGCACGACCTTACACTGCCATCCTGCACACTCCCCAGCATCTCAGACCCAAGGAAGGCACACTGGTACAGTTAGAGCCTGGGAAGATAGCACCTAGAACATCTAAAAATCCCAGCACCCCTCTCTAGATCACTTCCTGCCTCCCCCACCCCGATTCCGATCCCCCTGGACTCACGCTCCACTCAGCACTTTCAAAGATCGCACAGTCTCAAAACCAAGCTCCAGCACACTGGGGCACTCAGCTGTGAACTCATGCCGCCGGCCTTGGAAGCCCTCCTCATCCCACACCACGATATATGCCGGAGAGAAAAGGTGGAGATGCGCATCAGAGTCCCGTGAGCGGTTAGGGCTTCACCCCAGGACTCAGGGTGGGGCACATCAGGTAAAGCAGGGATTGCAAACTCAGATGCCTCCAGGGGCCAGGAAATCAGCATGAGGGCTGAGAACCCAGGAGCACAGGCCCTGTGGAGGTGGGTGGCATCTGCTCAGTGCCGCGTACTGTTGCCACATGATAATGCGACCAACTGTTAAATTTCCCAAGACAACCCCTGTATCTGGACTTTCTGTGGACCTTCCATGTTTTCAAAAGCTGATGACAAACTCAAAGGTTGGGTTTTTTGTTTTCTGTTTTTTGTTTTTTTCTTTTTTAACACAGAGGAAGTCAAAGAAATCATGCCCAGAGACTATGTGCAATTACCAGTTTTCCATCTCTGCCAGAGACCGTTGAATTTGGGACCATAAGACCCAAGTTCAAATCAAGACCCCAGTGTGTGAACTTGGGCAAGACCCTCTCCCTCTTGGAGCCTTGATTGCATCCTCTGTGAAATGGGCCCTCATTACCGTACGCCAGGGGTGAGGTGGGGATTCAATGAAGGTGGGGGCGGTGGTCCCCAGGACCTGGGTTCGACCTGTGCCCTCCCACTTCCCAGACATCGTCCCCCTCCCATGCCTCTTCGTACCTTCCAGTGTCCCGCTGACTTGGTGCACTGCAGAGACATGTTGCTTGTTTCCTACACAAGAGAAGAACGTGATAAGCTTCTGCCCTGACACTGTTCCCCTCCTTGAGGCTGAAGGCTAGTTTGGGCTGATTGGGATCCAGATGGGGTCCAGATGTGCCTGAGGTTGGGGGCAAAGTGCAGCTTTGGCCTGTCCCTCTCCTACCCTTTCCATCTGTGACCAATACCATCTCCTTTTCTTCCATCCTACCGCTATCCCAAAATGTACCCATTCTGGGTCCCATTCCTCTAAGCCCTGCTCTGTATTGTTTTATCTGCTCACTATGGGAAATTTTCTGTGGCTGCTGTTGGGCAGATGTTTCACCCCAGGCAAGAACCAAGGTGCTCAGCTTAAGAGAGCCTCCCAAAGACAGCATCCGACCCAAAAAGGGAACTCTAATAGTGGAAGTTGAGGCAACAGGATTGCAGAAATAATTCTGGTTTTAAATGGGGGTTGCAGGTACTGGTCTTGATGTCTGGATCCTAGTTAGGATGCCTTGGTTAGGATGAGGATGGCATTCAGGATGGCACAGTGATGTCCCCAGGATTGGGGACCTGGGCTCCCCTCCCTCCCAGGATGCTCACCCAGAGCTCAGATCCCACTCCTTCTCTGAGCCTGGGACTTACCGAGATGGACCCAGAGAACATGCCAGACCTGGCACCAGCGGAGGTCAGGCTCTTATAGGCAGGGAGGAGAGAGGGCCCCTGGGGGACAGAGCCCTGACTCAGCAAGCGAGCAACGGGAACAAAAGCCAGCCCTGGCTGGAACTCCAATAGAGAGGTGTCAGCAGCATTGGCTTCGGCTGGGAGGGAAAGGTCAGGTTGCCCCCACTCAGGGATTACGCACGAAGAAGGCAAGAGGAAGAAGGTCTGCCTTAATCAGCTCCGTGGGACTCCTGACTGGAGAAGGATAATGAACGGTAGACACAGAGTCTAAAAACCTTGTCCTTCCTAGCTGTGTGACCTGGGGCAGGTCGTTTCCCCTGTTTCTTCCTGGAAAATGGGACAAGAATACACTTTATCACAGGGCTTGTGTGAGATTATGTAACATGCCTGGAACAGACATTCAACAAATGCCTATACGTTTCCCCCTCCCAGGTCCCTTCCTCTTCCGATGGGGGCAATCAGGGTAGGCTTCATGGTGGAGGTGGCATTGAAACTCGGCTCTGAAGGGTGAAGAAGATTTGTACAAAGTGAGATGGAAGGAAATGCTTTTGCTAGGCAAAGGTGCAGAGGCAGGAATATGGGGCTGGTGGCCTGATGCTGCTGGAGTTCAGGGACCCTGAAGGAGAGCAGAGGGACACAGGCAGGAAAGGTGGCTGGGCCAGGGCCTCCAGGGCCCACAAAGCTCAGAGAGGAGTCCAGAGGGCTCTGTGGGCAGAATGAAGGAGCTGGTGGGTGTGAACATGCTTTGCAGACTGTACCACACCTGCTGAATATACAGGGTTTGTAGAATTCGCTTTGTGGGATACGCCCTCTCCCCACACTCCCACCCTCTGAGTTGGCCTAAGAGGGGGCTGTCACAGCATGGGAAAGAGCATGGCTGGAAACCAGATCGCTCTGGGTGACCTGGAGGATGTCCGATGTCAGCTCATGGCATTTAAAATGGCAATATTAGTTCCCTCCTGGGAGGGTTAAACGTAGCCCTATCAAATGCAAAACTTTAATATTAGGTCACCATGAAGATGAAAGGCTAAGAATGTAGGCTCTGTAGCCAGACTGCCCGGGGTTGTGTCCCACTCTTGTTGGCTGGGTAACCTTGAGTATGTTACCTAATCTCTCTGAGCCTCAGTTTCCTCATATGTAAAATGGGTATAACAAGGTAAATTGGGTTTAGCCTAAGAGACAGCGGTATTGTGAGGTTAAGTGTGAATTACACATGAACAGCACTTGCTGTTCTGGAACTTCGCCTGGAACATAACATTCGTCATGTGTCTCCATCGTCATTGTCATCATCATTGCTAATAAAAAAAAATTACTATTGACACATCTGCACTCTCATGTTTGTTACAGAATTATTCACAGTAGCCAAGAAGTGAAAATAACCTAATTATCCATCAGTGGATGAGTGGATAAAGAAGAGGTGGTATATAGATCTAATGGAATATTATTCAGCCTTGAAAAAGAAGGTAATCCTGCCATTTGTGACAGCATGGATAGACCTTGAGGGCATTATGCTAAGTGAAATAAATCAGACAGAGAAAGACAAATACTGTATGATTTCACTTACATGTGGCATCTTAAAAAGACAAAATCAGAGAAGTGGAGAGTAAAATGGTGGCTACCAGGGGCTGGGAGGTGGGGGAAACAGGGAGATGGTGCTCAAAGGGTATAAACTTCCAGTTATAAGAATAACAAGTTTGGGCACCTAATGTACAACATGGTGATTGTAGCTAATACGTATCATATACTTGAATGTTGCTTAGAGAGCAGATCTTACATGTTTTCCCCACAACAAAATAAATGGTAACTATGTGATGGGATGGAGGTAGCAATCATTTTGCAATTTATAAATGTATCAAATCAACATATGGCACACCTTACACTTACACTATGTTGTGTGTCATTTATCTTTCACTAAAGCTGGGGAACGTGATTACTCTTAAATACAGGAGGACATCATTTTTAAGAGCTTGGGTTCAGGAGTTGAAAAGATGTGACTGGGACTTCCCTGGCGGTCCAGAGGTTCAGACTTAGCCTTCCAGTTCAGGGGGTGTGGGTTCGATCCCTGATTGGGGAGCTAAGATGCCACATGCCTTGTGGCCAAAAACCAAAATCAATCAATCAATCAATAAAACACAAGCAATATTGTAACAAATTCAATGAAGACTTTAAAAAAAAATGATCCACATCAAAAAAAAAAAAATTAAAAAAAAAAAAAAAAGATGTGACTCCCAATTCCATTTTACAGATGAGGAAACAGGCTGAGAGAGGGGAAAGGGACTTGCCTCGGTTTCCTCATCTGCAAAGAGGATTAATCTCAGAGTCCCCACCATCATAATGAGGATTATAGGAGCCAACTCGGTCAGATGCTCCAGCATGGGGCCATGCACCCCCTACCTCTGCCCTCACTGTTTGGCTGGCAGCCCATTACCACGGGGATCATAGAACTGCCCCAGACATCTTGACCTTGAAACCCAGACCTGTGGGTGGCCCCTACCACAGGCATCTTGGCCCCCACTACAGTGTCTGCCCCATCCTGCGGTTGCTGGCCCCCTCCCAGGCCTTGGCCCAGGATGAAAGGCTGAGGGGGAGGCCAGGAAGTGAGGTGGGGGTGGAAGGTCAGAAGGCAGAGCTGGCCCCAGGCCAAGGTGACCTCAAGGCGCAGCTGGGCTCCGCGGGGAATCTGGGTTCCTGGACCCCCATAGAAGAAGCAAAAACCTATGCAGAATCCCCTCTCCCCACCCCACTACCACCTGGGGCCAGGGAGTCAGACTGCAGGCTGACCTGGCCCAGCAGCGCCCCTGGGTCCCTCCAGCCCTGGCTCTACTATGAGTTCGCCCTGTGTGACCTTGTTGAGTGTATTGTTCTACCCGGGCCTCAGTTTCTCCATTTGTGACATGGGGGGATTGAATGATGTGACTTCTGGCATCCGTTCCATTGCTCTGACTCTTTATTGCTCTACCTGACATCCGTCTTTCTCTCTCTGTCTGTCTCTCTCCCCATCACTGTCCATCTGCCCCTCTGTATGTCCATCTCCATCATCTCTCTTTCTCTGTCGCTCTCCACTTTTCCCAATCTGTCTCCCTGTTTCTCTCTCCCAACCTGGTTTCCCTAGCTCCCCCTTACCCGGGCCAGTTCCTGACTCTGACCTCTCTGTACCCTAGTTTTGCTCATCTGCCAAATGGGTATAATGAAAGTGCCAAATAAGGTGGGTTGTCCTGGGAACTGACCAGAGGGCAAGGGTAATGCATTTACCGCTACTCACGGTCCCCTTCTTTCCTGTGCAGCACCCCATAGGGATACCTGTGCCACTGATAACGGCAGACACAGAGGCCCCGAGGGATAGAGACTTGCCAAATGCTACACAGTGCAGAGTGGCTGAGCCTGGACTCAAACCCAGGTCCCCTACCTTCTGGGGGCTCCCCTTTTCCCTGCCCCAGGACTGGCAGCCAGCGGGGACCCTGTGGGCCCATCCCCAGCTGGGGTTTGTGAGAGCAGCATCCGGGCAGGGGCTGGGCAGAGGCGAGGCGCTGTGGCTGCTGGCCAGGGTTTCTGCTGTGCATGCCGGGCTCACAATGGAAAGTGCTGCTCTTCGCAGGAACCCGGCAGGGTCAGGGCTCTGAGGCCCCTGACTCTCTGCCTGGGGCCTGCTGAGCCAGCTCCCGCTTTGTGCCACAGACCACAGGGTCTGGTGTCTGCCAGACTATAAAATGGGGGGTCGGCCCCTCATCACCCACTGCATCAGCCTGCCCTCCTCCTGCCTGCCCTCCAGCAGGAAGTAGCAGGGCCCCAGGTAAGAGGGGACCCACCGCAGCTAAGAGCCCCAGGGGAGGGGAGGGGACAGGACAGAGGCAGAGAGAGGGGGAGGCAGAGAGAGCAGGAACAGAAGAGAGTCAGGGAGACGGGGTAATAAGGAGAAAGGCAGAGAGAGAAAGAGAGAGAAAAGATAAAAATAGAGACAGGCAGAGAGAGGAAGGGAGGGAGGCAGGAAAAGAAAGAAGGAAGACAAAGAACAGATAAGAGAGAGAGATGCAGAGTATAAAGAGAGCAAGATACTGGGGAGAGAAACAGAAGCATAGGCAGAGAGAGAAGTAAAAACAGAAATAAACCGGAAGGCAGCAAGAGGGAGGGGGAGGGGAAAGGGCAAGGTGGTGGGGGAGGGGGGAGAGAGAGAATATTGAAGGAATGAGCACATGTCCAGAAAGGAAGGAACCCAGCTACCAGCCGAGGGGAATGCTGATTCATAGACTGACTTGGCCGGGGTCAGGGTGGGGGTAAGCAAGCGCCTGGAAGCCACAAATGTGGCCCAGATGTGTGGCCTTCCCCATCGTGGGCAGAGCAGCCCAGAGTCACCGCAGTCTTTCTCAGGGGGAGACGCAGGGAGGGATCTGCTTGCCCCAACCAGCTCTTTCTTACAGAAAGTGTTCGGGAATCCACTGCCAGAGGGTCTTGATGGTCTGCTCCATCAGGGGGTCCTGGAGCCCCCTGGAAATTGTCTCCAAAGTTAAAGGGGGCATTTTTTTCCTCTGGGGACAAGGGACAAGGCGTTCTTCAAACACTCAAAGCTGTCCGTGACCCCAAAGTAATGAGGAACCACTGGAATTGACCAAAGTCCTCTCCACCCAAAGCCTACCCAGCCACGGCCTCCTTTTAGAACCCTGCCGTGGGCTAAACACGTCCTCCTGGAGCCTCCAGGAGGCTCCAGTCCCAGGCCTGTGTCTGCACCCACACACCCTTTCCCAGGCAGTACCAGGGGCAGCAGTTTGACTGGGAAAGGAGAGAGGAACATGTATTCATGCAGTCTCTGAACAGATGTTAATTGAGCATCTTCTGTGTGCCAGGTGCTGAGCCAGGTGCTGGGGATGGAAGGATGAATCAATCAGAATAAGTAAATGGCAAAGCCCAGTTGCTGGGTTTGTCTGCTTGCACTGAAATTGGAGTCCTACCACTTAGTAGCTATGTGGCCTTGGGCAGGTCACCCCACCCCCACCCCCACCCCCCCTACACAGCCTCAGATTGCTCAGAGGAGATAAGAGGTTATGGTGAGGGACAGATGCGTTCATTCATGAATGTAACAGAGCTTGGCCTCCCTTA
>RJWK010046159.1:0-17745 GCA_004363435.1 Platanista minor | reverse complement strand
AAGACCTAAATGTAAGGCCAGAAACTATCAAACTCTTAGAGGAAAACATAGGCAGAACACTCTATGACATAAATCGCAGCAAGATTCTTTTTGACCCACCTCCTAGAGAAATGGAAATAAAAACAAAAATAAACAAATGGGACCTAATGAAACTTCAAAGCTTTTGCACCGCAAAGGAAACCATAAACAAGACCAGAAGCGCTTTTAATAGCAGATGTAGGCTTCAGCTGTTGGGGGTTCTTCCAGCGACAGGAAGGGGTACCCAGGCAGGTTCCGCAGGAGGGAGAGCAAAGGATTCCAAGGTGGTCTTTCTCTTGAGGTCTGGAGAAAAGCCTGCTCCTGATGAAATGAACAACCTCGGGGTTAGAAAGCACAGCTGCTAAGAGAAGTGGATGGATGCTGGGGTTTGTTTTAGAAAATCTTAACAGCAGCTTAGGAGAGTTTCTGAGATTCTGATGGGGGGAAAACCGAGGCCCAGAAAACCAAGTGTCTTGACCAAGACCTGACAGCCTCTAAGTGGTAGACCTGGGATTCCAACTCAGTTCTGACTGTAAAGGCAGCTGTTCGTCCCGACACACAGGTCATTGAGTCATTCGTTCACTCACTCACTCAGTCACTCATTCCACAGCTACTTGTTGAGCCACTGCTCCATCCAGGCCTTGGGAATAAGTGGGGAACGATGTTTGAGATTTGGGCTTTGGGACAAATCCCTGGAATTTTCTGGATTTCAGCCTCTCCACCCCCTGCCCTCAGCGGACACAGGCATCACTTGGGGGTCTTGCATTTTTTTTTTTTTTTGGTTAATTATCTCAAATATCTGTTCTGCTGATGTAGACACAACCTCACAATCTTGCTCTCCTACAGAAGGAATCAATTCCCCCGCGACGGTTGCTTAATGAAGAAATATGAAGACGTCCCAAGGAATGGAATCTCGTAGCGAGAGCCAAGGCGTCCAATGGCTGGAGGCATGTAGGTTCCAGGGCTCAGGCTGATTAAAAAGCTGCTCACATCTTTTAAACCAAACAGTCAGAGTGCAAGCGTTTCTGCTGAACGTCTCCTCGCTGTTATTACCGAGCATCTGCATTTCAGCCTCTGAGTCCTGGGCTGATAGTGGGATGTCAGAAATACTGCTGAGATGGGCAGGGAGGAGCAGAATGCTCCACCCGTGCAGCCCCTTCACAAAGATTTCAGACCCTCAAGTGCAGTTTTAAAGAGCTGTGTTGACAAGACCCTTCTCTCTCACCCATCCCACGGCGAGGTGTGTTTGGGATTGTTGCCTTGTGAACGCGGTACACGGTTTCATCTTGGTGAAGCACTTCTTTTCTCAAGCAAACGTGGTGTCCTGGCCCATTCCCGAGCCTTAAGTGAGCAGAGCAATTCATTATTATGACAGCTTAAGCGTCGGTCCCAAATGTGAAGCGAACCGCGGGCGTGCCGGCTGCCTGACATTTGGCAACTTTGCCAAGAACTTAACAACAATGCGTGATTATATTTGATATGCTTTCCTTAATTCCTTATGGATACTGTGGGCTGGAGAGAAATTGAACTTTAAAAATGGATTGTGTTGTTCTGAATCATCTCGGTGCGGGGATGGGGTGTGGGACTGAGCCAGACACTGGGGGGTTTCCGCAGGTCCTGGCAGGTCCCCGGGCAGGTTGAGTGACTACTGATTCTGACCGGGCCTCAAGCTGGGTCTGGCTGGACTTCCCCAGTGTTTGATAGAGAGGTTTGTGTCCACATCCCCAAGCCTATTTTATTCATTTGTATTTCCTGCCTGGCCCTTGAAGGCATTTATTTAAATTTGAAATCCCTGCTTTAAGGAAATGAATTAAGAGACATAAATAAGTCTGGGTGACAGAGGCACTTACTGATGCCCTTGGCAGGGCTCTGGACTCCCATTTCCTCACATTCATTCATTCAACAACCATTCACTGGCACCTACCCTCTGCCAGGCCCTGTGCAGGTACCAGGGAGGTAGGAGACAATAGGAACTAGTGCTTGCTGATAATTACCACTTGCCAGACGCTGCTTCAGTTCACAACCCATTTATCCTCATAACAATCCCTTGAGTAAGTACAATTGTTATCTCCATTTTATGGATGGGGACACTGAGGCTCAGGGAGGTGAAGTAACTTGCCTGTGGTTGCACAGCTGGTGAGCCCACGTTCTTCACTACCGCACACCACTGTTTCTCTGGCAAGGCTGATTCCCAGGGAGCTTACATTAGCTTTCAAAGATTCATCTGGCTTTAAACTCCTGCTGCCCTCTGAAGCTCGCCCGCTCTGCAGATTTGAGAAATGCAATTTGATGCAAGTGTTTTTTAACCCAATAAAACTGGAAAGCGTCTACCTCCCCCCTGAGGAATGCCATTTGTCAGCCCTCTGCTTGCAATTTTCACCCTTTTCTGGGCTTAACGGGAGACTCTTGGAAGAGAAGCCTGGGAGCTTTGTGCATTGTCAATCTTTTTTAAACCTCCACAGCAAGCGTTTTCTCTCCAAATATGGCAACTTCTCAGGCCTGGACTCGGCGTCCGGTCCTCTAGCAGAGGCGAGGAAGGCCCCATAAAAGGCCATGCTTGTGTAGTTTTCACCTCCTGTACAAACCTGCCTGCCTGCCTGCCTGCCTGCCTGGTTTTTACCTCTTGCTTCCCTAGTTCTGCAGCCACGAGTTCTACCAGCTGAGACGTGCACTGGGATGTTGGTACTTTATCTTCCCAGGGTTCCTGCCCTGTCTCCAAAGAGAACAGGTTTTATTCCCCACCCCCACCCCGCTTTATCCTCCTCTAGGGTATGAACTAGGAAAAGCAAGAAAGAAGAAAAAGGAAAACAGAACTGCCAAGTGATCAGGCGAACACCAGCAAAGGAGAAATAACTAGCACTGATTAAATTTGGGGTGTTAAGAATAAAATGGCAAGTGAGTGGAGGCTAGCCTGAACTGGGAACAGCGATGCAACCTAGCCATGTTAATTAAGTGCAGGGAGTCTCCACGGAAACCCAAGGTGGGGACACTGATGAACTCATGTTAATTACATGGAAATCTCTGCACTGCAAAATGGTGCTTGGGAAAGGGCAGGAGGAAATGGGCTCCATATGCCTTGATGTTATTCACGCAAGTCAAGGCTTCTGTCGCCGTTGACGACAAACCGAATTTCAAGGCGGTTTCTTTCATGGTAGCAAACTCGAAGTTTGGAACTCTGAAGGCATAATTCTTTACTGGCTGGCAAAGAGTTATGCCCGGTGGCCCCCTGGTCACCCCAGTCCGTCTGCGCTCTCCCTGCACCCTCTGCAGGATCCAGCAGCAAAAGGGTTAACAACTGGTCCAGTGTCCTTGCCATACTGACTGCTAAACATTTTAATACTGTTTGCTCTCATCTTCAGCTGTTACTAGACAAGAAAAGTGAGGCTCAGGCGACTAGCTCGAGGCTGTACAGCTGTAAAGTGGCAGATCTGGCGTCTGAACCCAGGCAGTCCCGCCCTAAAGCGCCCTCCTCCTGCTCCTCTTCCCTCCGTCTTCATCCCCCCATCTCTTTCCTCCTCCTCCTTAGCTTTACTGAGATATAGTTCACATGCCATACAACTCACCCACTTAAAGTGTACAATTCAATGATTTTTAGTACATTCGCACATGTGTGAATATCACAGTCAATATTAAAACATTTGCACTAGCTCAAAAAAGAAACTCTTTAGGTATCACTCCATTATCCTACAGACTCCTCAGCCCCCGGAAACCACTAATCTGCTTTCTGTCTCTATGGATTTGCCTGTAATGATCATCTCACATGAATGGATCCTATGTGTCCTTTTGTGTCCGGCTTCTTGCGCTGAGCGTCATGTTTTTTTGTTTTTTTTGTTTTGCGGTACGCGGGCCTCTCACTGCTGTGGCCTCTCCCGTTGCAGAGCACAGGCTCCTGACGCGCAGGCTCAGCGGCCGTGGCTCACGGGCCCAGCCGCTCCGCGGCACGTGGGATCTTCCCGGACCGGGGCGCGAACCCGCGTTCCCTGCATCGGCAGGCGGACTCTCAACCACTGCGCCGCCAGGGAAGCCCTGAGCATCATGTTTTAAAGGTTCATCCACATTGTCGCATGTATCAGTACTTCATTCCTTTTTATGGTCAAATGATATTCCATTGTATGGATATGCCACATCCTGTTTATCCATTCATCAGCTGATGGACATTTGGGCAGAGCTGACATGTTGACCTCCACATCGTATAAGCTTATTGAAGGTCACAGTTAAGGGTAAACCTGGGACTCAGACCAGGTCTGCCTCTGTGGCTCAGGCACAGAAAGGCTAAAACGGAGATCTCGTTCCATATTATTGAGGAAAGATGTGAAGCTCCTATAAATTGAGTGCAGAATTTGGGGGAACTTGGGAAATGTAGGATGTGGGATTATCATGCAGAGAAGGAAAACTGCATGATTCTACTGCTTGTGGAATTAGGGGAAGAATGAGACTTGATGGATCTTTCTGGAGAGGTATAAGGCTCTCGTGCAAAAGGTGAGGGATGGGGCTTCCCTGGTGGCGCAGTGGTTGAGGGTCCGCCTGCCGATGCAGGGGACGCGGGTTCGTGCCCCGGTCCGGGAGGATCCCGCATGCTGCGGAGCGGCTGGGCCCGTGAGCCATGGCCGCTGAGCCAGCGCGTCCGGAGCCTGTGCTCTGCAACGGGAGAGGCCACAACAGTGAGAGGCCCGCATACAGCAAAAAAAAAAAAAAAAAAAAAAAAAAAAAGGTGAGGGATGGACGTACTCCAGAGGGTGGGAACATGGCCCTGAGTGACCTTGAAGAAGTCTCTTAGCCTCTCTGTGCCTCAGTTTCCTCATCTGTAAAACAGGGAGATGGTAACAGTGCTTACTCTTTAGGAATGTATGGAGGCTAAGGTGAGTTAATCTTTGTAAAAGTGGTTAGAAAAATGCCTGGTACACAGCAAGTACAAGTGTTTGCTATTACTTCTATTATTAACTAGGAGGAGTCTTCTGGGGCGCTCACCTTGATCCCACAGGTACAGGGAGGTGAGTCCCCCGAAGGCCGTATTTGTTGGAAGAAACATTCACTGGCCTACTGTCCTTGCTCTGGACCCCAGTTTTCCTAGCCATCAAATTAGGAGAATAGGTGCATGTATTCTAAGAACATTAAGATTCTCTCTGACTAGTTGGATTTCCTCTGCGAACATCCCCCCGGCTCCTCCAGAGCACAGTTTCTTGGTCTACGTGGGAGTGGGGTCTCTCAGGCCTTCCAGCATCCTACACCCAATTGCTGCTCTCTCTCCCCTGATAGGTGTGGATGCAGCATAGAGCAAAAGGTAAAAACAAGGGTTTCAGTAAAAGGCAGAAGGGGTTACTGGCTCCACATGGTTGACCAAATCTTTGAGCCTCTTTACCCTCAGTTTTTTTATCTCTAAAGTGGGGACAAGAAAATCATCTCCCTTCTATGGTTGCTTGAGGATGAAATGGGTGGGTTCATGGAAAGCACCTCAATGCAGGCAGTACATAGGAAGAGGTAAGCTCTCAGTGCATCTCAGCCTATTATGGTTACTATGAGGCCAGAACCCCAGTGGGAGGCTCGGATCTTTAGAACATTGCAATCTCAGCCCCAGTGCCATTCACTTATTAAGCAGACTTTAGTCCCTGCAATTTGTGAGTTTACTGGAGAGAGACCATCTCTGATCTTCAGCGGCTGTTAGGGCTGTGTGTTTCCCATCAAAGTGAGCCTCCGCCTGCATTCTAATCACATCCCCCAGTTAATACCATATATTTCTATGTAAAAGGGAACAAATTGCACGCAGACAACACAGAATATGAAAGCTCCCAGCGACACTTTCATTGTTCAGGTCGCATGCTCTACTCACTGCTTCTGAGAATACTAAGTTAATTGGCAGTTCCCTTTATCTCACTTTGCCTAACTGATAGATCCTGCTGCCCTTTAGTCTGTAAACACGTCTTGGTATTTTTCTGATCCCACTTTCTTCTAGCTCTTGCCTCTGACCACAAAACACACACATACCCACACACACACACACACACACACATAACCAAAATCTCCATCTGTATAATGTGACACTGTGAGGGAAGAATGGATAAGATTTGATACATTTGGCGGTAAGGTCTCTATTTTTCTTTTTAAGCAATTAAGTAAATACAAATGAAAAAAAATACAAAAAGTATGCTAGAGTGTTTCCTTTTCTTAGACATTTATTCATGTAATAAATACGTATATATTTTTAGTGCCCATTAACATGCCAAGGACATGCATGTTGATGCTTCTCTAACCTCTTTCTTTCTTTCCATCTCCCCTGCAATCAGTCTAACCAGTGTTGACCTCAGGTTGGGGGGGATGCGTGAGCTTTGGAGCCAGAGAAAACTGGGTTCGAATCCTGCTTTACCACTAGGGGCGTCACCTACAAGTTTTATCTTCCTGAATATCAGGCTGTTCATTGGTAAAAATGGAGCTTACTATACACTCACAGTTGAAATGAAATAACAGTAAATGAAATGAAATAATATTAAATGAAATAATATTTCTTAAAATGTCTGTTATTTACAATAGTCAAGATATGACAAAAGCCTCAGTGTCCACTGATGGATGAATGGATCAAGAAAATGTGGTACATGTACACAATGGAATATTATTCGGCCACGAAAAAGAAGGAAATATTGCTATTTGCGACAACATGGATGGATCTTGAGGGCATCAAGCTAAGTGAAATAAGTCAGACAAAGACAAATACTGTATGATCTCACTTATATGTGGAATCTAAAAAACACCCCCAAACCCAACTTAGAGAACAGATTGGTGGTCACCAGAGGTGGGAGGGTAGGTGAAATGGGTGAAGGGAAACAAAAGGTACAAACTTCCAGCCAAAAAATAAGTGCCATAGGGGTGTAATGTACAGCAGAGCAACTATAAGTTAATACAGTACTGCATATTCGAAAGTTGCTAAGAAAGTAGACTTTAAGTTTTTATCACAAGTAAAAAAATTCTGTAATTATGTATGGTGACAGAGGTTAACTAGACTATTTGTGTTGATCACTTCACACTATATACAAATATCAAATCATTACGTTGTACACCTGAAATGAATACAATATGGTATGTCAATTATACCCCAATTGAAATAAATAAATAATTTTAAAATGTCTACCGCGTCTCTCACTATGTTCAGTAATGTACTACTTTTCATCTGCCTCCCATCTCCACTGAGTTTTCTGTTATGCCCCAGAGCCTGCCTCAGTCTTTCCTTGTTCACTCCCAGTCGCCCTAGATTCTTATGTTGAATGCTTCTTCAAGGAGCTTTTCCTGAAGCCCTGGAGTAAACAAGGTGTTCTCGCTGTTCGCTCCCCGGGACAGCCTGTGTTTGCTTTTCTGCCACACTCATCATGGTTGAAATTACCTGTCCAACACAGATCTCCTCCTCTAGTCTAACGCTTACACAAGGGCAGGGGCTGAGCTCTGTGTATCAATTATAAGACGTACCAGCGAATGACTCATAGCATTTCAGATATCAAAAAGGAAGAAGAACTGGAACCAACTCAAATGTCCATCAACAGGCAAATGGATAAACTCTGACATATTCATCTGACGGAACACAATTCAACAATAAAAAGGAACAAACTACTGGTTTACCCGACAATATGGAGAAGTCTCAAAGACATGCTGAATGAAAGAAACCAGAGACAGAAGGAGTATAGACCGTATGATTCAATTTATAGGAAATTTGAAGGCAGGCAAAACTTATCTACAGTGATAGCAAGTAGACCAGTGGTTGCCTGGGGCTGGGGATGGGAGGAAGGCATTGAATTCAAAGGGGCAGGAGGCAACTTTGGGGGATTATGGAACTCTCCACCTTGATTGGGGTGCTGATTATGTGGGTGCATACGTTTGTCAAATCTCATTCAACTATAGACTTAAAATGTTCGCTTTTTCTTTTCCCCTTCTGGCCGCACCATGCGGCATGCATAACTTCCCGTGATCAGGGATCAAACCCGTGTCCCCCGCAGTGGAAGCCCGGAGTCTTAACCACTGGACCACCAAGGAAACCCAAACTGTTTGTATTTTATTGCACATAAATTATACCCCAAAAGTTGATTTAAAATAAATGAATAAAACAAAAAAGCAAAAACAATTAAAGAAGGAAGGAAAGAAAGAATGAGCAAACATAACAAAACGGAAAAAAAAAGGAAGGAAGAAAGAAGGGAAGCAAGTTTCCTAGCTTGAATTCTCCTCAAGCTGGAGCTTGACTTCTAAGTAGGATGTGGTGGTTAGTGAAATCTTATCATTATCACTGGGTTTAAAAAGAGAAATGACAAAAATCGTATTTTCAAAGACACTGGAAAGCTGTGGAAATAAAAGAAGGCTAGATGAACTAAAATTCCAGCAAAAGAAATGTCCTTCCTAGAAATTATGAAAGCCATAAGACCATGGAGTGACAGCTTTAAAGTGCTAAAACCAAAAACAAACCCCCTGCCCACCTACAGTTCTGTATCCAGTAAAAACATCCTTCAAAAATGAGAGCAAAATAAAGACATTACAGACACACAGAAGCTAAGGGAGTTTGTCAGCAGCAGTCATGCACTATAAGAAACACTAAAGCAAGTCTCCATCCAGGCTGTAGGAATCTGGTCCCAGATGGAAACAGGGACCCACAAGAAAGAATAAAGAGACCAGAAAAAGCAAGTATTCACTCACACTGGTAGAAAATTGACTGCTTAAAGCAAAATTATTAACTGTTTTATGGCCTTATAATAAATATAGAAAAAGGCAACAACTGTAACAGAAAGCATTGAGAAATTTGATTTTGTTAAATTCGAGAACTTCTGCTAGCACAATTTACAACAGCCAAGACATGGAAGCAACCTAAATGTCCATCAACAGATGAATGGATAAAGAAGATGCAGTACACACACACACACACACACACACACACACACACTGGAATACTACTCAGCCATAAAAAAGAATGAAATAATGCCATTTGCAGCAACATGGATGGACCTAGAGATTATCATACTAAGCGAAGTAAATCAGACAGAGAAAGACAAATACCATGTGCTATCACTTATCTTTGTGTCAGCACTTGGCACACTATCTAGTATTGTGCTTAGCAGAGCTCGCTGAGTGAACATATAAAGATGAAACATGACTTACATGTGCAATCTAAAATATGATACAAATGAACTTACTGACAAAACAGAAACAGACTCACAGACATAGAAAGCAAGCTGAAAAAAAGGAAGGAAAAAATCCCCCCTTTTTCTCCTTTTCACACCTTTTGGGGTCAACCTCAATGTCTTTCTTAAATAAAAGCAAACTTAGATAAGTAGATAGATAGACAGGTAGATACAGATAGACATTTTAAGAATTATAATTCTGGTCACTGTTCATATATGTTTGCCCAGGACAATCTCAATTTATACCTGTCGTGCCAGTGTAATTAATTATAGCACTCCCTTTCACCCTGAAAATTATCCATTTTGGACAATAAATTACATGACCACACTCATTATCCTGTACATATAACAATCACCTCCCCCGTCCTGCACCACACTATACATAACAGCCATCTTTCTATGTCTGTACATATGGATCTAACCTATTTGTTTCAGTGGCTACATAATGTTCTATAGGATGCATGTACATGACATTTTTTTTAACTCTCCTGCTGATGAAAATGTTAGGTTGTCTCAAGTTTTAAAGGTAACATGATGAATGCTGTTTCTCGGGGCTTGTGGTTCATGTGTGGGCGACCCTGGTTCTCTGGGCTCCAGGGGTGGGCGATTATCCTGAACTGGATAATTCAGAAATGGTACTCGTGGTGGTTCATTTGGGAAAGAGAGGTTTCTTTCTTCCTGCTGTTATTAAACCAGAGGAATTTAAGCCTGGAGCTGCTAATGGCCATTCTGACACTCAGTGGAGACCTCTTGCCTTAGACTGGAACCATCATAGCTGGAAATAGGAACAATGAATATAGACAGGTAGATTCCCAATGACTTTGTCTAAGCTCCTGGATCCTGCTATAACTGAAGCCACTTCCCCTGGAGTCCTCTATAATGTGAGCCTCTAATTCCTTTTTTGTCTGTTTTCACTTGTGCAAGTTTAAGGTTTTTGTCAATGGAAATGGAAAGACTTCTAACAAAATATAACTGTGATGAGCATCTATCTACCTACCTACCTATCTATCCTCAGAAACATATATACGTGTGTGTGTGTATATATATATATATATATATATATATATATATATATATATATATTCAAGAATATGTGTTCACCAGAAGACACGTACAGAAAACATTCACAGCAGCATTTTTGTAATAGTTCCATCCCCTTCTCCCCTCAAAACGACACAACCCAAAAGTCCTTCAACAGGTAAATGGATAAACTGTGGTACACTCACACAGTAGAATACCAGACAGCAGTGAGAAAAAGCAAATGACAATTACGTGTGAAAACAGATGCATCTCATAAGCATAACGCACAAATGAAGCCAGATCCAAAAGAGTATATACCGTATGATTCCACTTACATGAAGTTTACAAAACGGGCAAAACATGTTGATGGTGACAGACATCAGGATGATGATTAACACCAGCGAGGAGGAGACTCATGTCTGGAAGGTGTCTTGAGGGAGCTTCTGGCATTCTGGTAATGCTCTATTTCTTGATTTTGGGGAAGAAGTTGCGTGGATCTTGTCACCATGTAAAAATTCATCAAACTGCACACCTGTATCTGTATACTTTTCTCTATGTGTACCTCAAGAAAATTTCTGAAAGCATTTGAGTGAGAAGGAAATGATTTGGAAAAAATCTAATAGTGGAAGAGCCTTCAGAACACACAGGTGAAAGCAAGAAATTGAAAAATTGGTCCTGATGCAAGATATTACAGTGGTGAGAGGCCAGTTCTTCAGGCCTGTGTTACAGACCCAAAGTGAAGCATCTGATGTGTTTGCATTTCCAGGAATTTAATTTCCGGACAGATACAGGAATCAAGTGAAAAATAGACTAGGAACCAACAAAGGAGGAAAACCTGATGGAAACTTTGGGGAAAGTTGACCACGGTGTAGGTACCTAAAAGTTGGTACTGTATTGGGAAGGATGAGAATTCTGGTCACGACCTGCACTAGACTTTAAAGAGAAATGTTCTAACAACTTGGTGAGAGACTGATAATGTGCTCATGGTCAACGTCTGTAGAAGGAAAGATGGTGTTAATTGGGTGGGGGATGCCAGAAAATGAAATGTTGAAGGAAATGAAGGAAATGGATAGGAATGAATTAAATGGATGTGAAGTAACAAAGGTTAATGAAACGAATGAACAAAATGAATAACTATGCACAGTTCTTAACAAAGCAAGGGGTGCAGCCTCTAAGGAAACTTAGACTTCTATAGAGTTCCAGTGTGTTCAGATATTCAGAGATTTCACCAAAGATGGCAAGGAGGCCACGTCCCTGGAAGTGAAGAGACTTCTAGGATATTTCCAGAAAACCTAAAGGCAAGAAGGAGTGGAAACTTTAAAAAATACCAAAAAGCAACACTTTTTTTTTTTTTTTCCCTATTTTGGTCAAGTCACGCAGCTTGCAGGATCTTAGCAGAAGCACGGAGTCCTAACCACTGGACTGCCAGGGAATTCCAGCAACACATTTTAAATAGGATTTGTATTGTTCAGAGCAAGTAGATGTACAAGGAGATAATAGGTCCTCTCTTTGGGGAAGATGTTGGACTAATTTAGTCCACACATATTTACCGTGTGTCTTCCATGAGGCTGGCACATAATAGGTGTGCTGCAAATAGTTGCTGCGAATACTGAATTCAAAGATTAACGGCGGTCCCTGTGCTGGTGGCCCTTTCTGCTGTTGGTGACACAGACCTGTGAGCAGGTGTGTGATGAGGGCTATGACTGTGGAATCCCACAGAACTGAGGAGAAAGGAGACAAGGGAGGGAGTCAGAGGAAGCTTCCCGAATGGAAGAACTTCCTAACAACATCTAGGAAGGAAATGTAGGTGTAAGTACCGCACCTACATCCAGCCAGCTCTCTCTCAGAGGGAGCTATCGGGGACTACTTTTATCCCCATTTTGCAGATGAGAAAACTGAGGCTTGGAACGAGAGGGGGTAGTTTGTCTCACGTCAAACAGCTGGGTAACAGCAGAACCAGGGCTCATCCGATGTCAGGTAGACTCCAGAGCCAGTAAACATTACCATCACATCCTCCTGCTTTGGGTAGAAAGCTGGTGAGATGCCCTTCAAGGTTTCTCAATGACTCTACGATTCTAGGTGATGAGTCCCCAACTTCAGAGTTTCTGGGGAATCTGTTGGTCTGGATTTTACTGCCTCCTGAACGCAAGAGAGACGTTGTTTGGCTTTGGCTCCACTGGTCTGAAATCTACCTCTACTTGAATACCAAGCCGAAGTCTGAGTGCTTCGTGACCCTGCCTGAATTGGTGGCAAGGGCTGCCGGTGAATTCAAGCTTTGCACACAGCTGTGCTATTTCTGCCTTGAACCCGCTGAGCCTTTGTGGCATCTACTCTTTTTTTTTAAATTCATTTGGGGCCAATAATATGCTTTGTTGAGAACCAGGCTTTATAAAATGAAGAAATCAACTACAATAACATTGTTTGGTCTATATTAATGAGTTGTAACTCGATATCAAGTTCATTATCAAAACAAACCCCTCATGTGCCTGAAGCCCTATGCTCTGCGTCTAGCTGTAAAGAAAGCCTCCCTTCCTTAAGGCAGAAAAGAAAACCTTCAGAAAGTGGCCGTTTATGCTGAAAAAGCCCCAACACACCCTTCACTGAAACTGCATGAATTGTGGTCCTGTCAGCTGGAGACACCTCGTGCTCTTTTGCTTTGGGCTTAAAACACTACCTGGACCATATTCTGCTATCAATCTTACCTAACAACCTGTTTACCTGAAGCGCACCATTACGGAACAGGCTCCCATTACAGTCCAGGGCAGAGGAAAGAACATTAATGAAACCAAGAGTCTGCAGGATTAGACGGCTTGGCAACTGGTCTGAACGCCTGCCTTCCCTGAGTGTCCAAGTGGCCAGGCTGTTCTGGCGTTTTTCTTTTTCTCTTTTTAAACAGATGAAATTGCTACAATAATTAAAGAAGCTAAAAGGAAACACATGAAGAGCTAACAAATACTGTTAGGTGTCGCGATGCAAAGCAGAGAGGGGTGGGGAGAAAAGGGCAGAGCGGAAGGGAGGAGGAGAGGAGAGAGAGAGCGGACAGAGAGAGACATTTCACGCACAGCCTCCAACCCTGCAATGAAATAACAACTGCTTTCTGCGGAGTGACACTTTTTGATTTTCCCTGAATGAGGGCTGGGTGCTTAGGGGGGGTGTGACCTTTGACCAACCTCCCCACCCCCTTCATTAAGGCCCCTACCATGGATTAAGTTCAGGTCCTTTAGGTGCCAGAGGTGGCTCCCTTCCTTCACAGGCTGTCACAAGGAGCCATGAGGTCTGGCTTCCTTTCAAGTCAATTTGCAGTAGGACCGTGTTCTGATATCAAAAAGGAAGAAAAGGGACACCTTGTTCTGTGAGGAACCATGAGATGGCTGCATTTGATGTGACTTCTGGGGACAGCGTGACATCCTCCCCCAGAACACTCCTGTAACTTCCGATGAGCTCAGAAAGGCTTCGGCAACGGGGAGGACGTGGGCTGGGGGAGCATGGTCTGGAACTGAATTTGGGGGCTTGAAAGTGAGGCCAACTCTCCATCCCAGCAAATATTAGCAGGTCTGGGCACTGTGCAGACAGGGGGGAAAAAAATGGGACTTTGGATCCGGACTGCTCCGGTTTTGAGTCTCGGCTTCTCCGTCACACAAGTCACTTTCTGTCTCTTGAGCCTCAGTTTTCTCAGCTATAAAATAGAGGTGACAACACCTTCCTCACCGGGTTGTAATGAGGCCTCAAAGTAATATCTGTGAATCACCGGGTGCACTGTGAGCTCTCAGGAAACGGTGGAATAACAAGTAAAGTAGGTAATAGCATAGTATAGACTGAGGATCCAAGACGCCATAGACATCAGACTCCGAATGAAGGTGAGAAAGACCACCTGGAAGGAATTTCTGAGGTAGCTGTAGGAGAGTGGGACCCTCGACTGGTATCTACTTTGAGAATATAAAAACAGAGAGTGCAAAGGGAGAGAGGGGTTTAGGAAGCGATTGCTTTGACAGCAGCTGCTGAGATGCTTTGAATCCTGACCCCAAAGGGAGGAGGATGCTGTAGCCTTCACCTCAAACCGAATAACAGATAGGCCTGCGTGATGCTCAAGAGCTTAAAATGTGACCCCTGCAGCTAGGGGACCAGCAAGCTGGTCTCTGACACCCTCCTGGAAAACCCAGAGGACAGAGACAGGCTGGGGAGTGCTTCTGGGGCAGGTTGGAGAGGTGAAGAATAGCTCTCTCAGCCTCAGTTTCCTCACCTGCAAAATGGGGTTAATACGGCCTACCTCTTAGTGTTGTGGAGTGAATGGAATTGGACAATTCACACAAGGGCTTGGCTTGTGGCACACACTCAGTAATCAACCAGTCAAACCAGTTATTTCTGTGATCATCACCATGACTAGATAATGTGCCATATATGTAATTTCAAAACATCAACATCAGTTTTAACCTCATGGAGGATACAAAGGCATGATTCATTTGACTATCCCCAGGAAAACCGTGAGAGAATGGCAATCCACGAGGAGATAGTTTTTCTCCGTACTGAAACACCTTCCTTTGACAAAAGAAAAAAAACACCAAAACTGATGTTGGCATTATGCACAACATAACATGGGGGATTTATAAAGCACTGAAAGGTGGAATAACATTAATCATAGATCAATCTCAGTTATTATTTGGACCCAGTCTTTATGGACATTATCTTGAATCCTCACAAGATTCAATTACAGGTGAGAAAACTTAGTATCAGAGAGGTGAAGCAGATAGCCTAAGGTCACAGAGCAGGTGAGCAGCAGCAGAACCAGGACTCAAACCCTGGAATGATCCACGGCGCAGGTGCTAAGTCAATCAACCCTGACATGGGTCATCTGGCCAGCCAAGGAAGCTTAACAATTATCCTTTATTGAGACAATTTAAATCTCAAGCCCTGGAGCTGCACAAGAAGGGAAAAAGGAGGGTTATTTGTTAGTCTGAGGCAGGAAGGGAAAAGGTGAGGAGGCTAGTTAGGGTTAAAGAATCATCCAGGCCGCCTACTCTAATTCCCATGGACCCTGAAGAAGGCTCCCCCACTTCCAGCATTTCCTCATTCCCTATGAGAATGTCAGATTCATGTTCTCACAGATTCCTTGGTATCTGTCAACAAGCATTGCTTCCTGAGTTTTGAGAGGACTTTTTAAAAAGGTCTAAAAATATCAGAGAAGCGGTTTGATTAGCAAAGGATGGAATCAGCCAATAAGCAATAGCAACATAGGCGACAGCTCTGTGCTAATTGCCTCTTGGGCATTTTCTTTAAGGGCTCTTGGAAATAATACACTTTAGTCATGTTACCCTTTTGGCTGCCTTTTCCTGAATGTATAAAAAATGACTGGCATGAGAGTCATCATCTCTGGAAATGTCAGTATTTCAATGTTTTAATGCTTGATATTTTGGGGAGCCAACGGCTTCGATTCCTAAGTGGAAATATGAGGAGACAGCATTCAATGAGCACCTACTATCTGCCAGGGGTTTTTCTTAGCATTATCTCATTGATCCTCTCAACAATCCTATAAAGCAAGAATTGTTATTTCCATATGTGAGATAAGGGTACTGAGGCACAGAGAGTAAGCTTGCCCACGGTCACACACACAGCAAGTGTTAGAATGCTATCCCAGTTTATGGCGCACCCAGGACATGCTGGGGCTGTATCTGCAAATAAAACATTTGTGGCCTCTGTCCAAGTGGAATTTACAGTTGCCCAAGGGATGCCTTGCCTCACTTGGCATGTGGAGCTATCCCTGGTCCTGAGAATAGAGGCTAGAGACTATTGAGCTTCTACCCAGGGCCAGGCATTGTGCTAGGTTCTGGGTACAGAACTGTGAGCAAGGCAGCGGGGTCCTTTCCCTCAATGAACTCCAAGCCTAGGGGTGGAATCGGACAAATACACAGACAATTATGGTCGGGGTATTTTATTTTATGTTATTTTTGATAGAAGATAAAAAAATTCAGCAGGTCAGAGCCTGGATTCAGGCTAAATCCATTTAACTAGATATTTACCCAGATTATTCAACCCAATTATGCTATTTACCATTATCAACATCTCAGCCACACACCCCCAGAACCTCATTCCTCATTAGCCGGGCCTGTCTTCCTCACCGTTTTATCCAGCAGGTCTTGACAGTGTATTGACCCAGCATCAAAATATGCCTTTCTTAGAAATGTGACTCTAATTAGAAATGGCTTATAAATCTTCATTGAAATGGGCATTACTTAGAAAGATGCATCTAAACCACACACAGGGGTTCCCCGTCCCTGCCTCATCCTTAGCTGTGTTTCTCTTCCAGAAAAGCTCACTGGCATATTTTAGCAAGAGCTCAAGAAAATGAAGCCGCCGCAGAGCACGGGGAGATCAGCTCGGTGCTTTGTGACCACCTGGATGGGTGGGATAGGGAGGGTGGGAGGGAGCGAGACGCAAGAGGAAGGAGATATGGGAACATATGTATATGTATAACTGATTCACTTTGCAATAAAGCAGAAACTAACACCACTGTAAAGCAATTATACTCCAATAAAGATGTAAAAAAAACAAAATGCAAACGTCCTTGTCTGTGGTCACGGGCAAAGCAGTCACATTCTTGTTTGCATCGCCTGCAGCTAAAATTGGCACTTTCCTTTTTCTGCCAGAGCCTTTCGAATATACTCTTTAAAAACTGTGCCAGCAGACACCCCTTTTAGAGAGATACTTGTCTACTGCCCCTTCTTACTGCAGTCAACCAGGCTGATCTTAAGAGCAGAGGATCTCTCTCGTTAGTTGGTCCTGGATTCAAATCCTAACTCCATCACCTACTTTCTGGGTATCTCTGGGCAAGTTACAAAACTGCTCCAAGCCTCAGCTTCCTCATCTCTACCAACAGGGACAGTGACAGCATCTGCCCCACAGGATTGAGGAGTTAATTTTAATAATATATGCAGAACACAGCAGATGCACAATAGATGCTTAAAAAGTGATAGCCATTATTTGCTCTCTAGACTTATATGGCAAGGAGGCAGCCTCCCAACTGCCACGTTAGACTTCCTGGTTCTGCATGTGAATATCAAGAAACTAGAGAGGTTAAGTGATTTGCCCAAAGTCACACAGCTAGGTAGGGAGAGAGCTGATATTTGGGTCAGACCTCCTAATTCCGGGCAAGGGCCACACCCACCCCACCACTGTTCAGAACCCTGGAAATATCTTGCCATGGAAAACCATAGTTTGGGGGAGGGGAGAATGTTCTAGAAGGAGGAAGAAGATGTAAGGCATGGCACCCTGAAAAACCAGTATGGCTTCCAAGTAGACCAAGTAATGAAAGATGAAGCTGGAAAAGTTGGCAGAGACCAGATCATGGAGAGCCTTTTAAACCTTATTAAAGATATTAATCTTCATTTTGAGGGCAATGGAGGGCCATTCATTGTTTTAACCAGGGAAATGACACTTGCAATGAAAGAGAATGGGTTGGAAGTAGGTCAGAGTTAAGGTAAAGAGGGCAGTTAGGAGGCTGGTGTTATAGTCCAGGCTAAAGACGAGGGCATCCTGGATCAGGTAGCAGCTTTGGGGAAGGAGGCAG
>RJWK010046158.1:7784-17842 GCA_004363435.1 Platanista minor | reverse complement strand
AAAAAAAAAAAAAAAAAAAAAAAATTAAGAGGCAGGAAAACTTCCTAACTCATTCTTTGAGGCCAGTATTACCCTGGTACCAAAGTCAGACAAAGACACTACAAGAAAAGGAAATTTCAGGTCAATATTCCTTATGAACAAGGATGCAAAAACACCTCAAAAAATACTAGCAAACTCAATTCAGTAACATATTAAAAGGATTACATGCTATGAGCAAATGGGATTTATTTCTAGAATAGAAGGATGGTTCAACATATGTAAATTGGTCAATGTAATATACCACATTAACAGAATGAAGGAGAAAACAACGGTTTGATCACCTAAACTGATGCAGAAAAAGCATGTGACTAAAATTCAACATCCTTTTATGATAAAAACACTCAACAAACTAGGAAGAGACTAACACTACCTCAATATAATAAAAGCCATATGTGAAAAAAAACACAGTGAACACCATACTCAATGGTGAAAGACTGATATCTTTCCCTCTAAGTTCAAGGACAAGCCAAGGATGCTTACTTTTTCCATTTATATTTCACATAGTACTGGAAGCTCTATCCAGAGAAATGAGGGAAGAAAAAGAAAGAAAGGCCATCCAAATTGGAAAGAAAGAAGTAAAATTACCCATTTGTGGGTGATACAATCTTTTATTTAGAAAGTCCTAAAGAGTGAACACACACACACAAAAATAGTTAGAATTACTTTATCACAAAGTAGCAGGAAACAAAATCAACATACAAAAATCAGTTCCATTTCCAATATTTATTCATGATAAAAACTCTTACCTGGCTTCCCTGGTGGCACAGTGGTTGAGAGTCCGCCTGCCGATGCAGGGGACACGGGTTCGTGCCCCGGTCCGGGAAGATCCCACATGCCGCGGAGTGGCTGGGCACATGAGCCATGGCCGCTGACCCTGTGCGTCCGCAGCCTGTGCTCTGCAACAGGAGAGGCCACAACAGTGAGAGGCCCGTGTACCGCAAAAAAAAAAAAAAAAAAAATTACCAAAATGGGTATAGACAGAACATATGTCAAGATAATAAAAGCTATTTATGACATACCCACAGCCAATATAAAACTCAACAATGAAAAGCTAAAAACCTTCCTGCTAAAATCTAGAGCAAGACAAGGATACCCACTTTCACCTCTTCTACTCAACATAGAATTGGAAGTCCAAGCCACAATGATCAGACAAGAAAAAGAAATAAAAGGTATCCAGATTGGAAGGGAAGAGGTAACACTGTCATTATATGCAGATGATATGATACTATATACAGAAAACCCTAAAGACTCCACACAAAAACAACTAGAACTGATAAATGAATTCAGCAAGATAGAGAATACAGGACTAACATACAGAAATCGGTTGCATTTCTTTACACCAACAGTGAAATATCAGAAAGGGAATGTAAAAAGCAATACCTTTTAAAATTGCATTCCCCAAAATAAAATACTTTGGAATAAACCTGATCAAGGAGGTGAAAGACTTACACCCTGAAAACTACAAAACATTAATAAAGGAAACACAACATGATTCAAAGAAATGGAAAGATATCTGATGCTCTTGAACTGGAAGAATGAGTATTGTTAAAATGGCCAGGCTACCCATTACAGATTTAGTGTGATCCCTATCAAATTACCCAGGACATTTTTCACAGAGCTAGAACAAATAATCCTAAAATTCATATGGAACCGTAAAAGACCCAGAATTGCCAAAGCAATCCTGAGGAAAAAGAACAGAGCAGGAGGCATAACCCTCCCAGACTTCAGCCAAAACTACAAAGCTACAGTAATCAAAACAGCGTGGTATTGGCATGAAAACAGACATATGGATCAATGGAACAGAATAGAGAGCCCAGAAATAAACCCACACACCTATGGTCAATTAATCTTCAATAAAGAAGACAAAAACGTATAATGGGAAAAAGACAGACTCTTCAGCAAGTGGTGCTGGGAAAGTTCGACAGCCACATATAAATCAATGAAGTTAGAATACACCCTCTCACCATACAGAAAAATAAACTCAAAATACTTTAAAGACTTAAACATAAGACATGACACCATAAAACTCCTAGGAGAGATCATAGGCAAAACATTCTCTGACATAAGTTGTACCAATGTTTTCTTAGGTCAATCTCCCAAGGCAACAGAAATAAAAACAAAAATAAACAAAAGGGAGCTAATGAAACTTACAAGCTTTTGTACAGCAAAGGAAACCATAAACAAAATGAAAAGGCAACCTACAGAACAGAAGAATATTTGCAAACGATGTGACCAGCAAGGGCTTAATTTCCAAAATATACAAACAGCTCACAAAACTCAACAACAAAAAAATCAAACAAAATTGAAAAGTGGGCAGAAGACCTAAACAGACATTTCCCCATAGAAGACATACAGATGGCCAATAGGCACATGAAAAGATGTTCAACATTGCTAACTGTTAGAGAAATGCAAATCAAAACTACAATGAGGTACCACCACATACTGGTCAGAAGGGTCATCATTAAAAAGTCTACAAATAACAAATGCTAGAGAGGGTGTAGAGAAAAGGGAACCCTCCTGTTCTGTTGATGGAAATGTAAGTTGGTGCAGCCACTGTGGAAAACAGTATGGAGGTTCCTCAGAAAACTAAAAATAGAATTCCCATATGATCCAGCAATCTCACTCCTGGGCATATATCAAGACAAAACTGTAATTCAAAAAGATACATGCAGGACTTCCCTGGTGGCACAGTGGTTGAGAGTCCACCTGCCGATACAGGGGACCGGGTTCGTGCCCCGGTCCGGGAAGATCCCACGTGCCGCGGAGCGGCTGGGCCTGTGAGCCATGGCCGCTGAGCCTGCGCGTCCGGAGCCTGTGCTCCGCAACGGGAGAGGCCACAACAGTGAGAGGCCCGCGTACCGCAAAAAAAAAAAAAAAAAAAGATACATGCACACCCTCTATGTTCATAGCAGCACTATTCACAATAACAAGACATGGAAACAACCTAAATGTCCATCAATAGATGAATGGATAAAGAAGATGTGGTACATATATACAATGGAATATACTCAGCCATAAAAAAGAACGAAATAATGCCATTTGCAGCAACACGGAAGCAACTAGAGATTATCATACTAAGTGAACTAAGTCAGAAAGAGAAAGACAAATACCATATGATATCACTTATATGTGGAATCTAAAATATGACACAAATGAACCTATCTATGAAACAGAAACAGAATCACAGACACAGAGAACAGACTGGTGGTTGCCAAGGGAGAGGAGGCTGGGAGAAGGATGGAATGGGAGATTGGGGTTAGCAGATGTAAGCTTTAACATATAGAATGGATAAACAGCAATGTTCTACTGTATAGCACAGAGAACAATATTCAGTATCCTATGATAAATCATAATGGAAAAGAATACTTAAAAGAATGTATGTACCTGTATAACTGAATCACTTTGCTACACAGCAGTAATTAACACAGCACTGTAAATCAACTATACTTTAATTTTAAAAAAATCAGTTCCATTTCTACACACTAACAGTAAACAATCTATAAAAGAAATTAAGAAAATAATTCCAATTACCATAGCACATAAAAAATAAAATACTTAGGAATTAACTTCGGGGGGTGAAAGACTTGTACAATGAAAACTATAAAATACTGCTGAAAGAAATTAAAGAGCTCATAAATAAATGGAAATACAGTCCATGTTCCTGGAATGGAAGACTTAATATTGTTAAGATGTCAATATTACCCAAAGCCATTTATGGATCCAATGAAATCCTTATCAAAAACCCAGTGACCACTTTTGCAGAAATAGAAAACCCATACTAAAATTCCAGTGGAATCTCAAGAGACCTTAAACAGCCAAAACAATCTTGAAAAAGAAGAGGCTGGAGACCTCACACTTTCTTGATTTCTAACTTACTACAAAGCTACCATAACTGAAACAGGGTGGTATTGGCATAAATACAGACATGTAGACTTACAGAATAGATTAGAGAACCCAGAAATAAACCCTTACATATATAGCCCAATGATTTTTGACAAGAGTTCCAAGACCATCATTCAATGGGAAAAGGACAGTTTCGTCAACAAATTGTGCTGGGAAAACTGGATATTCACAGGCAAAGGAATGAAGTTGAACTCTCACCATATACAAAAATTAACTCAAAATCGATCAAATATCTGATTGTAAGACCTAAAACTATAAAACTCTTAGAAGAAAACACAGGGCAAAAACTTCATGACATGGGATTTGACAGTGATTTCCTGCATATGACACTAAAGTCACAGCTGGCAAAACAAAAAATAGACAAGTTGGACTCCACACATTTTTTAAATGTGCATCAAAAGATACTATCAACAGAGTAATAAAGTAATCCAAAGAGTAGAAGAAAATAATTGAAAATCATATATCTGATAAGCGATTAATATCCAGAATATATAGAGAACTCCTAAAACTCAACAACAAACAAAAGAAACAAACAACCCAATTCCAAAATGGGAAAAGGCCTTGACTAGACATTTCTCTAAATAATATATATAAGTTGCCAATAAACACATGGAAAGATGCTCAACATTACATTACATTGTTAGGGAAATGCAAATCAAAACCACAATGATATACCACCTCACACCATTAGGATGGCTATTATCAAAATAAATAAACTGTTGGCAAGGATGTGGAGAAACTGGAAGACTTGTGCATTGTTGCTAGTAATGGAAAATGGTACAGCCACTGTGGAAGACAGTATGGAGGTTCCTCAAAGAATTAAAAATAAATAGAGTTTCCATATTATCCAGCAATGCCACTTCTGGAGATAAACCCAAAAGAATTGAAAGCAGGGTCTCAAAGAGACATTTATACAGCCATCTTCATAGCATGTTTTGTCCATATCATGTACCCTATGATATGCGATAACAGGGGTGTTTAATTTCTGTGGTATTCTTTCCATAAACGCATAACCTCAGTCTAATCCTGAGAAAAGCGTGGGACACACCTGGATTGAGGAATATTTTACAGGACACCTGGCCAGTATTCCTCAAGACCATCAAAGCCATGAAAAGCAATGAAACACTTAGAAACTGGTATGGTCCAGAGGAGACTGAGGAGGTGACAAAAGGCAACATGATCTCTACACTGGACTGGATCCTAGAACATAAAAAGACACTGATGCAAAATGGTGAAATCCAAATATAGTCTATACCGTAGTTAATAGTTCATGTCAGTTTCTGTTTTGACAAATATATCCTGGCAATGTAAGATGCTGACAATGAGGGATATATATGGGAATTCTCTTTCCCATTTTTACAATTTTTCTATAAACTGAAAATTATTACCAAACAAAAAGTTTAGCTTAAATAATTAATTAAAATAGTTCAGTTATTTCCTAATTGATATACCATGGTATTTAATACTTGTCCCTACCAAACATTGGTTTACACTGAGTCTAAACTCTCTGATAAATAAAAAGAAAATTATTTTTTAAAAGACCCCCGAATTAAACCATTTAGGATTATTTACCATGAATTACATAACACTTCCCTGCAATTTACACTTGAATAAAATACACTGTATCACAAAATACTGGCAACAGTGAAACAGTGATGGCTAGATGTCAATTTGTGACCTCAAGTTCATTTCTAAGAGAAAACTGGGCTCCAGAAATACTAATATTTCTTAAAGATAGAGCAACTATGTTGATTTTATAACCCTAACTAACATCCAAGAACATCTCATTTTTGGTCTATTTTTACTGGTTTAGTCTTGTCTTTTGTCAAGAACTTAGACATGCCACACAGCCCAGTAAAACTATTTGTTATAATATAGTCCTAGCCATTAACTTGTTTGTTTTTGCTTTTCTTTTTTTCTACAGGGAGAAATACGTAGTGTTCAAGAGTACGCTGTTTTGTGAGAATAAACGTAGCTCATAACAGAGGAAACCATGGCAGCAAAAGACAAGAGAGGGAGAGAGGTGGAGTAGTCCCTTTCCTTATTCCTTACTCATTGTTGCCTCTTGTAGTTCTAATACACATTTAAACACACTAATACACAGTGTATTATTGTGCTTAGGGCCATAAAGAGCAGAGAAAAGCAAACTGAGAATTGGAAATAATGCAAGCTATTGCTTCCTCAAAGAGTAATGAGTGTACAAGTTAAAAATGAGATAAATGACTAATTCCTAAAACCCAGAAACTTCCTGATTAATGTACTGTCACCATTACAGATGAAGTCATAAGGGTCAGTGAGGTTGAATTATTAGTCTCTGGCCACATAGCTGATAAGTGATGGAGCCAGGATTAAAACTTATTTCTTTTACTGCAGAACCCACATTCCAACTTTAAACTATACTGACTCTTAATACAATAACATTACTGATCATACAGGTTATTTCTGTTAAAATTAGGATCAATGGCGACCCTCAGTCATAATACTGAGACTACATCTGATTTTGTTTCTCTGGAAGTGCACTTGCTGCTAAAGGGTAGGAATATTTGAATTAACACTCTGTTAAATGGCTTTCTGTATCATTTGCATCAGTTGCTAGTCAGTTTAGTGACGCATGCTTATCACAGCCTCTCTTGCATGGAGCCTTATTATATTAGCCCTTATTTTTCAGCCACATGACATAGTTTGTTTTCATTTGTATTTCCTGATTACATATATGGCTGGACTGGACATTTTACTCATAAGTATTAGCTTTTTATAGTCATGTTTGTTTTATTTTTATTTGATTTTCAGTGAGTGATTTGGTTTCATGGTCATCACTCAAGGGCTCATTATTTTCAAATAGTTATTGAATGTCTACCCTATGTCAGGTATTTTTCCAGATGCCAGGATTATGCTGGTGAACAAAAAAGTTTCAATTGATGCCTTATGGAATTTACAACCCAGTGGAGATAACTTTGAACAAATGATGAGTGAAATGAGAAGAGCAGGTTGCTTTGGAAGCATACACTAAGAGGACCTATTGTAATCTGGAAGTTCAGGAAAGACATCCCCAAGAAGAGACTGAGATCAAAAACATAAATAAAAAGTAGCTGGATAAAGGGAGAAGGCTGGTAACAACATGTACCACAGCTCTAAGATAATGTGAATATTTTATATTGATTTTAAAAGGTTTAGGGGGCTTTATTTTTCTTAATAGATATCTTAGAACTCTCTCTATTAAGGGTATTAATCTTTAATGTCATTTGTTATCAACATCATTTGTCCTTTTCCTTATACTCTAATTTATGGTATTTTCACTCAGAAATGTTTTTGCTTTCACACAAATTATAATAAATGATTCTTTCTTTTTGTGTACCCTTTAATATACTTCATAACTTATCTTTATTTCTGCTAGAAAACCTAATATTCTCCAGCTCATAGATGTGTGACATCTATTTTTCTTCAGCTTAATCTTCTCTGGTTGAAACCATTTTACCATTCTTTCTTCTCCACTACCACCACTGTCAACACAGTATCTATTAGTTATTGCTGTGTAACAAACTACCCTAATACCTAAAACAACAATTAATCATTATTGTTCAGAAGTCTGTGGTTTTCCTGGATGTTTCTGCTGATCTGAGCTGAACTGGCAGGGCTCACTTAGGCATCTGGGGTCAGCTAAAGTCAGTAAGGTGGTTCTAGTTGGACCTCTCAGATGCCTGGGACTTCAGCTTGTACAGCTTGGCTGATTCAGCTCTGATGCACATGACCTCTATCGTGCCGCCGGACAGCTGGACTTGTTTTTATAGTTGAGGCAGAGTTCCAAGGGAAGGAGCAAAACTGTGTAAGGCCTAAGCATGAAACTGGCACAACACTGTTTCCACTACATACTATTTGCTAATGCAAAACCCAAATTTAGCTTTATACTAAAAAGATAAGGAAATAGACTATCTCTTCATGGGAGGGGCTATAAAGTCAAATTACAAAGGGAATGAATGCAAGAAGTGATGAAGAATTGGGGTTATTTTTGCAATCTACCATAACTGCCAAATGGAATTTTTGTTTCCTTACTTTGTCTTAAATCCTTCTCCTCCTTCAAGGCCCAGTCCATACTACACATCAGATACCTAATACTTAACACAGCGCATATTTTACCAAACTCTATGCCAAATGTTTTGGACCCTTCTTTGAGTTAATTCCCACAATAAATAAGTGAGGTAGGTACTATTATTGCTCCCATTTTATAGTTGAAGAAATGGGTGCTGTTTCTCAAAGACTCATAGCTAGATGTCAGAGCCTAAATCCGAATACAAGCATAACAAATAAGTTTATGGTTTAACCTCTGAGATTTTACCTACTTAAAATCTAAGCTATTTATGGAAAAGAAAAATGTTATATTAAATCAAAATAGTCATATATCACTTTCTTCTAAATCAAATAACATTTTTAATTAGTTTATATAATATAAACAGAGGAATAGGAGTCATCTATTCTAGAAGTCCTCAACACTGACAGTGTTATCCATTAATTTACTTTCTTTCTGTAAATTAGAAGTAAAACCAAATTATTCAGTTTTTAAGCAAGGTTTCGGTCTTTTTGACAACAGTGTGGTTAGAGACATCCCTGATCTAAAATTGCTAAGGTAAGATTAGTCTTGTTTTTATAATATATTTCAGTTCCCTGAGATCAGAAATCAGGTATTCTATACCTGCCTGTATCCCCTGTGCAAGTAAAGGATGATAAACATAACTGTGGAACTAGAGACTCTTAGAGAGCATTTGGTACAAACTTTGTGTTTTATAAGTGAGAAACAGACCCATAGAAGAGGTTTGATTGGCTCCAAGCCACTTGGACAATTGGTGACACGTTCTGTCTAAACACTGTTCTGCCTACTCTCAGCTCAGAGCTTCCTCTCCCATCTTTGCTTGACGTACTCGAATACAAAGGGATAGCATTTCCTTTCCTTTATAAACAGTGGTATAGGTTTTTTGTTTTGTTTTTTTCTCTAACTCATAAACTTGCCGGACTCAGTGCTCCCGGGAGTGATAAAGCAGAACGCGCTTATTTACTTTTATTTTTTGTACTGTTTTCATTCTTTTTTATGATCCTGGCTTCCGACTGTGTGGCAAAAACACAAAAAACTTGGCATAAAAGTAGGAAAATGTGCCCCAGATGCTGTATTAACTGTGAAATAAGTTTAAATGCCTCCAAATAGGGTCTGGTCTCTTATCTGTCAGCTTCCAAAGCTGCTCATCCTGAAGTTTTCCCTTTGTGTACAATACAGGGGACATGATGTGGGGTAAAGACTCCACCAGCCAGCCAATGGCTTCACAGCAAATCACCAAAGGCTCAGCAGCAATTAAGTCTGTGGGTAGACAGGGAGCAAGAGGAAAATCCAGAACTCCTGTTCTGTCTCAGAAAACACTGGTGAAAACCATTTGGGTATGGATTTCATCAGCATTTGGGTATGGATTTCATCTTGTAGGGCCAGAGCAACAGATTTTCAGGCAGAAGTTGGGAAATAATAAGGTCATGTCTAGTAATTGTGTTTTCAAATCCCCTTTTCTGTCTAGGGGGTTTGAGGAAGGGCTCACCATCACTGCAACGCCCCTTAACCTCTCCCCCAGCCTCCAGTGTTGCATGCCTCTCACCATTCTCCTCACTGTAACCACAGTCATGAGTCACACTGTGTCACTGCCCTGCCCACAACCCTCCCATACCTCCCTACTGGATGTATGAACTCTGAAACGGGGTTCACAAGGCCCTTCTCCTTATGGCCACTGCTACTCTCTGGCCCCTCATCTCTCCTCATCCTGATCAAACTTCTTGCAGTTCCCCAAGGGCTTCGTGCTCTTTCTCGTCTCCAGATCTTCACATGCGATGTTCCTTCTGCCTAGAACATTCTTTTCTCGCATTCCCAATCCTATCCCCATTTCTAAACTACAGAACTTCTTGGAAGGCTGTATGACACAGGCTTTTTTACTCCCTTCCCCCTGGGTTCAGGCCTATAATTCCATAATAGCCCAGACCCTCCTTATCACTCCTTTTGTTATATTATAACTAAGGCTAACATAAGATAACAGTTTATGCAATGTGACAAATTATGTTTTATGTAGTTTTTTTTTTTTTTTTTTTTT
>RJWK010046157.1:0-17745 GCA_004363435.1 Platanista minor | reverse complement strand
CACCTATAGCGACTACTGGGATATAGGGAGAAATGATTGAAAGGAGATAAAAGACATCCACCTTCTCAAACAAGGTACAAAGAGTGAAGTAAATTGACAATAGTGCAATCCACTAAATTCTCAAAAATCTTATTATTTACTTCTTTCAACATGCATGAATTTTATGTTAGTTAAAAGAGCCAGGACAGCTGTACTAAACACTAGTTAAGCAGAGGAAGGCCCTATTTGGGAAAAACCCACTGCATTTATTTTAATTGTCTCTCCCAACTTTGGAATAACAGAGCATGATATATATAATGTGGCCTTTTCAGTTTGTCAATTAAATGGCTAAACACTGATCCACTTGTGGATAACAAAGATCCATTAGAAGAACATTAATAGTGACTCTAGAATTTATAGTCCTGTGCCAAATGTCTGCTAATAACTCAGGAGTTAAAAGATATATAAACTATTTGCCATTACCTTCTGTTACCATTTTCTTTAGAGCAGGACTAGGGCTGTTTAATCTTTTTTTTAAAGTTTTCATTGGCGTATAGTTGCTTTAAAATGTTGTGTTAATTTCTACTGTACAGCAAAGTGAATCAGCTATACGTATACATATATCCCCTCTTTTTTGGATTTCCTTCCCATTTAGGTCACAGAGCATTGAGTAGAGTTCCCTGTGCTATACAGTAGGTTCTCATTAGTTATCTATTTTATATATAGTATCAATAGAGTATATATGTCAATCCCAATCTCCCAATTCATCCCACCTCCCCTTTTTCTCTTCTCTACATCTGTGTCTCTATTTCTGCTTTGTAAATAAGATCGTCTACACCAATTTTTTCAGATTCCACATATATGTGTTCATATACTATACCTGTTTTCCTCTTTTGGACTGACTTCACTTTGTATGACAGTCTCTAGGTCCATCCATGTCTCTATAAATGACCCAAATTCGTTCCTTTTTATGGCTGAGTAATATTCCATTGTATATATGTACCACATCTCCTTTACCCATTCCTCTGTTGATGGACATTTAGGTTGTTTCCATCTCCTGGCTATTGTAAATAGTGCTGCAATGAACACTGGGGTGCATGTGTCTTTTTGAATTATGGTTTTCTCTGGATATATGCCCAGTAGTGGGACTGCTGGGTCACATGGTAGTTCTAGTTTTAGTTTTTTAAGGAGCCTCCACAGTGTTCTCCATAGTGGCTGTATCAATTTACATTCCCAGCAATAGTGCAAGAGGCTTCTCTTTTCTCCACTCCCTCCCCAGCATTTGTTGTTTGTAGATTTTGTGATGGTGGCCATTCTGACCTGTGTGAGGTGATATCTCATTGTAGTTTTGATTTGCATTTCTCTAATAATTAGTGATGTTGAGCATTTTTTCATGTATTTGTTGGCCATCTGTATGTCCTCTTTGGAGAAATGCCTATTTAGGTCTTCTGCCCATTTTCTGATTGGATTGTTTGTTTTTTTGCGGTTGAGCTGCATGAGTTGTTTGTATATTTTGGAGATTAATCTTTTGTCAGTTGCTTCATTTGCAAATATTTTCTCCCATTCTGAGGGCTGTCTTTTCGTCTTGCTTATGGTTTCCTTTGCTGTGCAGAAGCTTTTTAATCTTAAAGATGGAAATCTCTCTGTCTCTCTGTCTCTCTCTCTCTACCTCTCTCTCTCTGATATGTAATACGTTTTTGATCTATCATCAAATATTTTGAAAACCTAGAAATTGGATTATTGGATTATAAAAGAATTTTAAAGGCAAGTATTTTACCTAAAGGCAAAGATAGAATTTATGTAACAGTTGATGTCATGGCTGGCATAATAGATGAAAGAGAGAAAGAGAGAGAAACCGTTTCTTTTTTGTAACCATTGGAAAAGCAACCTCTGGCTTCTCATGCATTCTTCCTCTTCCATCTTTCTTAGTTCGGAAGATGCATTTCACACAGTTACATTGTTATTGGAAGATCTATTTCCTACCCCTTTTGAAAAAGTATCTAGCACGTTGATTAAACAGTTTTTGGTCCTCACATTCCCATACTTTCAACTCTGACAGTTTAATTTCCAGACTCAGAACTTTTCCAAATCAGAAAATGCCAGATTTGTGCATTGTCACAGGTAAAAATCAAAACGGTCTCATTCATTTCCAAAGGTTGTTTAGCTGCCCTTGGACATATTTAATATTATGACTCAAAAGATTGTTTCTTACAGCTTATGGCTGCAGTATGAGCTACCATTGCAATTAGTTGTTATAAACTTCCCAAGACAACAGTAACAACCAACACTGTTATGACTATTGGTAATGACACTTTGCATTTATATGGCGCCTTTTATTTGAACTGATCCCTAAATATTCTACAAGCCATATTCCTGGGTATCACTTCACCCATCTTAGGGTATGCAGCCACCTTAGGGTAAAAACTAATAGCTGTTTAACATAGCACTGGCCCACAAAATAACACATTAAGACGATTCTTCTCTTTTCAAATCTAAGGGGATTTTATAATAATAGCAGTCATAATAGCTATGTCTTTTATAATGCTCATTCTTCTGCCCTACTCATAGACCAGAGGCATTATTCAGTAAAGAAAACACGATAACTTCAATATAAAACACCAAAAGAATATGCTATGAAATTACTGGTCATCAAATCCAGTCATATCTCATATTTGTCCCTTCTCGTTCACTTCCACAACTGGGATAATGAGCAACTTATTACATTATAGGGGGATTTTTGTGTCTGACTTCTTTCTTAGCTTTCTGGTCCTCCTTTACATATAGCTAAGTCTATTTCAAATACAATATTCACTTAATCCAAATCATGCAGAGTGGCTCCCTGCTGTATATCTCATCATATACAATCTCTATCAATTTCCTTTCAAAATTGCCCATCCACCTCTCTCCTTTCTGTTATTGTCTTTGACTTTGACTATGTGTGTTATCCTTTGCTTTAACCCCTTCCCCATCACGTGGCCTTATTTTTTTGTATCTTGCCTTTCTGCATTGGCTAATGCCACCCATCCCCTGTCCACAAATGGCTTCTCCATCAATATAAGGACAAGTCTAGACTCCAAGAATTCTTCCTTAATAAATAAATTCACCACTGGAACCATCCTTTAGCCTATGTGATGATACTTCCCACAGAATATCAAAATTGTCCCAAGATATCTGAGATTATCATTCTCTAGTTAATTTTTAGGTTTCCCCAATTAGACTATGCTCTGGAAGGCCAAGGACATGCCCTCTCATTTCTTTGACTCTACCAAAGCATCTAGATCAGTGCTGGGAAGCCCAGGAGGACTCAAAAAACATTGATTAAATGACCGTGTGAAAGGTATACGCCCAAGGGAACAGATCTATGGCAGCACTCATGCATGCCCAAACAGAACCTCATACACACACATCTTAGAATCATGTCCTTTTTCTGGGGTAGGAGGTGGGAAACTGGGTCAAAGTTGGTGTCATAGAAGAGCAAGCAGACATCTTTGCAGGTTGGCTCATGATGAAGGTATTTCTGTGCTGAGAAGCAGAGCCAAGTTTCCTAGCACTTACAGTACAATGCAAAGAACATTGTGCTAACGGTTATAGTAAATCCAGTGAAGTCTCACATTGAAAGATGTAAAAGCCTAACACCCAAAGGAAAACTTATTTTTCTGTTTATAAAATTGCACCCCTCTGCAATAACATAGAATCATAAAAAATTAAGAAGTAGAAGGAGCTTAGAGGTCACCCAGTTTAACCCTTACTTGATGCATGAATTTCTGGTATAATATCCCTGCTAAAAATAGCTCTTCAGCTTGATAGAGCTTGGCATAAGGCTAAAAAAAAAAAAAAAACCTGCACTATTTCAATCACTTTCCAGTAGAGTCAGAAATGCAGAAATACAATAACTGGTATTTTCAGACATATTATTGAGTACCCTATATGTGTAAATAATTGCACTAGAAACAGTAGGAAATGGAACAATTCACAGATGGATGAGAAATAATCTTTGCCCTCAAAAGAGGTAAGAAGGTATAAGTCTACAGAAAAAAAAAAAATGCACAAGAGAAAAATGAAAGAAATGTTAAGTATGGGACTGGTATAGAAGTAATCATCCTAAGTTTATTTATTTTTTAATTTTTTTAACATCTTTATTGAAGTATAATTGCTTTACAATGGTGTGTTAGTTTCTGCTTTATAACAAATTGAATCAGCTATACATATGTTTAAAATTGGAACACAATGAATCACTGACAAAGACTGTCGAATATCTAAGAACAATTAGCTCCATTTCATGATCATGCCCAGTCTCGACACATCCACTGCATGATCTTACCTGTCAAATTAGTGAAGGATGCCCCAAACAACCAAACAAGCAAACAAAGCAAGCAAAGTCTCCTCCTTAGTGACAGATGATGGATATCAAAATGTAACACCCACTAGATAATAAGGTACATGAGGTTGGTAACTGTCTAAGTCCATTCAGGTTCAGGCTGTTACAACAAAATACCAGAGACTGGATGGCTTATAAACCACAGAAATTTATTTTCCACAGTTCTGGAGGCTGGAAGTCCATGATCAGGGTGCCAGCATGGTCGGCTGAAGGCCCTCCTCCAGGTCACAGACTCCTCCTTGCATCCTCACATTGAGGAGATGACAATGAATTTGTCTTGGGTCTCTTTCATAAGGGTACTAATTCCATTCCCATTAATTGCCTCCCAAAGGCCCCAACTACTAATGCTATCACCTTTGTGAATTAGGATTTCAACCCAAGAATTTTGAGGAGACACAAATATTCAGACTATAGTGGGAAGCATATGTAGTTTTTGTTTGTAAGCTTGAACTAGTTAGAACTAGCAACATGTCTAATATCTGGTACGTAGAAGGACTCAGTAAATACTCAAACAATCTTGAACCATATGATGAGGGGGGAGTGAGTGTGAAAGAAAGTAATAACATTCTGCCTCCATAAGTGACTTTCAGATGAGATGGGCATTAAAAAAGTGAGAAATGGGTATCAAAAATCTTCTAATATCTGAAGGATTGTTTAAGTTTAGTATCAGGTTTCCATACCTTTGTATTCATCCCCTAATATAGTTGATCTCACTTTTTTTTTAACTTTGGAAATTTTGTTGTTTTGTGAATGCTGTTTTCCAAAATAAAATCATACTTGGAACCCAAGTTATACAAAATAACAAAAGCAGTGGGGACAAAAGTTGCAGCTTTTCTTATTAGGAAACATCTTTAGAAGTATTTTACAAATGCTAGGAGTCATTGGGAGAAGGTTTAAAAGCCATTGCCCTGAAAGATTCAAGAAGTACATTGCAGTTCTAAGGTACAATGCTTGTGTACTTACTTGTGTTGTAGCTTTGTATGTAACACTGATTTTAGGAAAGAACAGTAATTGCCAAGGCTGATGTATCTGAATTGTAGTATGTCTCAGAGATTTAGGATAAGGAATGTCACATTTTATAAGTGACAAGAGGAACTTGTTCAAAATCAAAGGGGAGATACCTCACTCTGATCAAAGTTAATAAGAATCCATATACTATAAAGAACATAAATACATAAGAAATCTCCTGTAAGGCAGGCAGGATATAGCCCTCTTGAGATTCAGTTATTGTAAAATAGGTCTGGAAGTTTTTACAATGTAGCCAAAGGGGGGTTGTGTAAATTTTATGATGTGAAATACCACATTATGAACAAGATCAGGAGCAAGTGTAAATAAAAGAGGAATATTTAAAAAAATAAAAACAGTTCCTTCAGAATTATCCATGGATGAGAAATATAATAGATCTCACTAAAGGATTTTGTAAAAATTCATCTCTCACGGAGAAAAAAAGGGGATGGTGGTGATAATTTTACCAGTTTTTCTTATGGCCTAGATGAGCTCACCTTCAAAATAACTAAAAGCAGTCACCCATTCATTCAGCAGGTAGCTACTAAGCAACTACTATGTGAAAATTGTGTCCTAGATTTTATAGGAATGTGGAAATCAATAAATGCCTTTGACTTGTGGGCATTCACAGTCTAGATGGAGAAGATAACGCTTCCATAACACAGCTGCTAGGATATACTGCAAATCATGCTAAGTTTTATCAGAGATATTGGAGTTAAATCAAGGGAGAGTTTTGAAAGTAGGAGAGAGGAGTTTAGATTTTACATGAAAAACCACTGAAAGCAGGGTAGGTACATAGTGATCTCTGTCTTTAAGGGCACTCATTCCGAGAGTCCTGTGTGTATCTGTGTGTTTATGGGAACTTGCACATACTTGCACATGCATGCAAAAAGGCAGAGGCTAAAGTAGGCAGATTAGTTAGGAGGCAGTTATAAACGTGGGCCTTATTATCTAAACCAGGGAAATGGTAGAGTGAGTGGGAAGTACAGGACGGATTAGGGGTACATAAGGAGTGCTAGGAAAGGTTAGGATGAATGCAGGTAACAAATATTCTGCTTCCCTACAGAAGGCTAACAGTGAAAAAGGAACACATTCTTGTCACTAGGGTGCCCAAGATAAACCAAAACTATTTCTCTTCTGTCTATTTTAGCCTCCAAAATAGATAATAACAAAAAAATTCAACAAATAGGTATTGGGGGGCATTTTTCGATAAAACTGCAAGTTTTTTCTTGATAAAAACCTCCTACCTGAAGCTCCTTTAAGTGCAGCCTGGTCTTTATGACTTTGCTTTCCACACTGCTCCTCCTGAAGTAGTCTGAACCCTTGGGGTTCTATGAAATTGTTTTAACCACTTTATAGTTCATGAAAAGATGTTGCATATCCCAGTAAGGGTTTCAGATACTCAACTTTTAAACTTAAAAAAAAAAAGTGCCTCTTGACAGCAGTGGCCTCCTCCCATTTCCTGAAGAATGACGCCTATGCTTGCATCATAGTTTAAATTTCTCCAAGAGTACAGTCAAACAGGTTGAAAACAAAGACTTAACAGACCAAGGTTTCTTCCTGTCTGCTCCTGCTGCTTCAGGCTGCAACTTCAATTCCCACAAGCCACAAAAACCTTTGCAGAACATCTCCTGGAAACAGTTGCATCTGAAAGTACTTCCTCACAGAATTCTTCAGCTCAGCGAACAATTACACTGGTAAGAGCACTGGGGTGCATAGCTTCTGTACTCAAGCACCTCCCAGGGGAAAACCTTATCTACACTTGATACATGAGCATTGAAAGATAAATTTCAGTAGGTAGAGGTGGTTAGAAAGGGAACAATTGCTTAGATTAACATAAGTCCCCAAGGATATTAGTGTCAGAAAAATGTGATAAAATTGTACCTAACCAATTGCTACTAGAAAAAAACACTTTTGACCTTCCAGTCTCTTTGTTGGATTTTTTTTAATAACATGCTTGCACCTGACCAAAGAAATAGTGTCTGTTCTAAGTGCACATAATATATTTATAATAGCATAATTACAAACAGCTGGGGCTCAGATCTCGAGGTGTGCATTCATTTTCAATCAATCATTTTGTTCATATGACAAGTACTTTGAAGATTACAGCCATATACTTAGTCCCCGGGTCATGAGAGGAGGGATACTTACAATAAATGTGTGTCAGGTACCATGCTTTTGTTGGGGACATATCCCTGGGTTAGATGGACACAGTCCCTGCCCTCAGGGAACTTAGAGCTCACATGGAACAGGAGACAGACATTAAACAAATAACTGTTTAACTGAACACAAGATTACAACTGTGATAAGGGAAAGATAGGCAACAAACAAGATGCTATGAGAGTGCATTACCAGAACTTGGAGACATGAAGATCTGGATATTTAGATTCTTGCCCCAGATGTTTGTATTATATTTTCTCTTAGAAGCTACAGCATTAGAGATGGTACTAAATGAGTTCAACATCTGTCATGGCTAAGGAAAGAGCTGTTCTGGAAGGGTGAAGAACATAGATGGTGAAACTTGGGAATACTTTTGGCTGTTATAGAAAAGAAACGGTCGCAAAACCCCTTAGGATGCAAAAAGTTAATCATCCTCAGGGCTGAGGAAATGAAGGAGAAGAAGCAAATACAAAATATGACAAGATTTGATGACCAATAGTTTTATGGTCTAATTCCTTTGGTACTTATAAAAGTTATCATGTTTTTGTTACTGAATTATGCTCTGGTCTGTAAGTAGGCAAAGCATCCAGCACAATAAAATGCATAATTATTATGATTGTTATTATTATAAGTCCTTTTCAAGATCTGAAGGGAGAATAATGTGTCAATGTGGTGTTTTCTGGTATGTTAAACAGCTGCTAATTACTCATTACCCCAGTGGTGGCTGCATCCTGAAGATGGGTAAAGTGATTCTATCAATATGATTTGTAGAATATTAAGAGATGTTTTTCAAATAAAAGACAGCAAATGGGTGCTGCTGAAAATCAGAAGAGTCCTAGATACATTTCATAGCGCTTTGTACTCCAAATAATTATTTAAACCCTTTGTCTGACATTTATGTAGAAGCTTCCTAGTTAGTCTACTTCATTCAGTTATAACTTATCTGTAAAAATAATAACACTGCCCAATAATTCAAGCACCCTTATTTGAATCATTATTTTTAACCTTCTTTGATACCTCCCTCCAGTAGAGTGAAAGGTGCTATTCAACAGAGTTCACCAGTTGTCAGCCTCAAATATAAAGGTTGATGCAAGGGACCTTGACAATGATTTTTGAACTGGCACAATTGTTGTTAAAATATTTGATTTGATATCTACTGATGCAAAGTAAAGACATTACCATACTCCTAAATACTTGGCATTTGTTTTGCCTGCTTACTTTCACAGTGCACTTTCAGACAAATTATTTTTACTACTCAACACAATATCCTGAGGCAGACAGCCACTGTTGTTCATACACCAGACTCCCAAACTCATAGCTACTATGAACCAAGACTGATTTCATGTCTATGCATCTGCTTTCCTAAGGAGAAGGCAAGAACATACAATGGGGAAAAGACAGCCTCTTCAATAAATGATGTTGGGAAAACTGGACAGAATCAAACTGGACTACTTTCTCACACCATATACAAAAATAAATTCAAGATGTATTAAACACTTAAATGAAAGACCTGAAACTATAAAACTCCTAGAAGAAAACATAAGCAGTACACACTTTAACATTGGTCTTAGCAATATTTTTTTGGATATGTCTCCTCAAGCTAGGGAATCAAAAGCAAAAATAAACAAATGGCACAGCATAAAACTAAAAAGCTTTTGCACAGCAAAGGAAACTATCGCCAAAATGAAGAGGCCTCCTAATGAATGGGAGAAGACATTTGGAAACAATGTGTCTGATAAGGGGTTAATATCCAAAATATACAAACAGGTCATACAGCTCAATATCAGAAAACTAAACAACCCAATTAAAAAATGGGCAGAGGACCTGAATAGACATTTTTTTCAAAAAAGACATACAGATGGACAACAGGCACATGAAGCAGAAAATCACTCATCATCAGGGAAATGCCAACCAATACTACAAAGAGATATCACCTCACACTTTTCAGAATGTCTATTATCAAAAAGACAACAAATAACATATGTTAGCGAGGATGTGGAGAAAAGGCAACCCTCACGCACTGTTGGTGGGAAAGTAAATTGGTGAAGCCACTACTGAAAACAGTAGGAAAGTTCCTCAGAAAATTAAAAATAGAATTCTCATATGACCTAGCAATCCCACTTCTGGATATTTTTCCAAAAAAAAAAAATATATATGCCAATTGTGACAGCACCGAGGAACCTAGAGGGTATTATGCTAAGTGAAATAAATCAGACAGAGAAAGACTAATACTGTATGATTTCACTTGTATGTGGGATATAAAAAAACAAACAAACAAACAAACATAAAATAGAAATGGAGTCATAGATGCAGAGAACAAACAGGTGGTTGCCAGAGGGGAGGAGGATGGGGCAATGAGTGAAATAGGTAAGGGAAATTAAGATGTACAAACTTCCAGTTACAAAATAAATGAGTCATTGTGATGAAATGTAAAACATGAGGAATACAGTCAATAATAATGCAATATGTATGTATGCAGTACAGTCATAGATGGTAACTAGACTTACCATGGTGATCATTTTGTAACGTATAGAAATAACCAATCACTACGTTGTGCACCAGGAACTAACATAGTGTTGTAGGTCAATTATACTTCAAAAAATAAACAAACAAACCCATAGAAAAACAGAACAGATTTTTGGTACCAGAGGCAGGGAGTGGGGTGAGGGGGAATTGGATGAAGGTGGTCAGAATGTACAAACTTACAGTTATAAGATACACAAATACTAGGAATGCAATGTACAACATTATTGGTATAATTAACACTGCTGTATGTTACATACAAAAGCTGTTAAGAAAATAAATCCTGAGTTGTCATCACAAGGAAAAAATTTTTTAATTTTTTCTTTTATTTTGTATCTATATGAGATGATGGATGTTCACTATAATTACTGTGCTAATCATTTCAAGATGTATATAAGTCAAATCATTATGCTGTACATCTTAAGCTTATACAGTACTGTATGTTAATTGTATCTCAATAAAACTGGAAGAAAAAAAAAACTGAGATTTGCAGATTCTACCACAGACTTTCCAAATGAAAATCTCCTTGTGTGGGACCTACGAATCTGTATTTGTGTAAAGTTCCCTGGGTGTCTGTGTTTCAGTCTATCCAATCATTGCATTTAGGAACCATTGTTGTGGAATAGTCATGGAAAAAAGTTGAATGTAAGTTACGAATTTTATTAAAAATGAGTAGAACATGTTGTGTTTCAGCTTCAGTGAGGATTGTCACCCTGCTTGGTACAGGCAGGCCCCGAATGTGTTTGTTTGAAATTTCTTTTTAATTAAAGCAGCTGGAAATCATTTTCCCATGGAAATAACCTTGTAGATACTAGTCAACTCCAAGAATGTTCAACGAAACCTCTGTAGCCAATGATGCAGCCAAATACCAGTGCCATGAGTTACTACTTCAGTTATTCCTTGGGTTCTTTTCATAAAATATATTTTCTACAAGTAAATAGATACCACCTTCTAGAAATTAACTGCCTTATTTATTTGTTCATTAAAATATTCCATTAAAAAATTTTATATATACATATATATATATATATATGTATGTGTGTGTATATATGTATCTTCATACATGTTAGGCACTGTGCAGGGAAGCAGAGATATGACAGTGAATAAGATGGAAATAATCTCTGCCCTCATGGCCCCTGCAGTCTAAGGGAAGAGTCTGCTGATTAAAATAAGCAATTAGAATAAGGTATCAAGTGCTATGAAAAAATGCTATGGAAATGCCTAGGGGTGGCACCTGATTCTTTCAGCATAGGTGTTTCTGTGTGTGTGAAGAGGGAGTAGGGAAAAAAATTAGAGAAGACAAGAAAACTATCTGAAGCAAATCTTGACTAATATCATTTTTAAACATAATGAGGATAAAAGGCACTGGTCACCTGGGGTTTTGTTGTTGTTATTTGTTTGTTAATACAGATGTCTGAGTCCCCACACTAAACATAGTGAATGGGAGTTTTTGGAGGGGGGAATTGAGCTTGGCAATGTATATTTTTAAATATTCTAATTATAAAATATAAAATACTTTCTTGAGTTTCTTATATACCAGGCACTGTGCTATACACTGGTAATACAAAGAGGAAAGGCTCAGACCTTATTATCACAATGACTATTGTTGATTTACTGAGAGAGATCTATAAACAGACAAAGAACACAGGATGGGGTAGGGTCCATAGTCACTATTAATCATAAGTTTAATTGTTGGTCTCTGAATGTTTACAAGTACATAAAATACAGCACTTCTTTTCATCGGTATCTCCCTTGAGTTTCCAAATTTGACTCCAGAACTGGACTTCAGAGTGAGGTAAATGTGTGCTATTAACTTTGGTTATTTTAAATTTGGGGACTATCCACATGTGACTTGTAGGGTAAGATGATTGAGTCAGTGGGGGTAAAACTAAACTCTTAAGTGGATGCCCCTTTAAGGAGACCCCTGAATTTAAGACGGAAGAAACACAACACAGTTGTATCCCATGCCCCCAGCATGGCCACGCCCACTTTTGACTGTACCAGGGAAAGTCATTTCACTTCACCATGATCACATGCTTATTGTGCAGAAGGTACAACATGTGGTGTTACAAGATATGTACAAGTAAGACACTGACCTTGGAAAGATTTTAATTTGGGGTAATAGAGGAGAGTATTAAATGTGGAATAAACACACACACAGTTGTCAGGGCAGTGTAATGGGTTGGTGAGGGCATATACTGGCTCTGGACTCATAAAACTGAGTCTTTGCAACTTCCTGGTTGGGTGATTTTGAACAAGTTACTCTACATTATAGAACATAAGTCTCCTTATCTTGAAAACGGTGATAATGACAGTGCTGACTTTATAAGACAGAGTTCCTGGTACACTGTTAGCATTCATTTAATAAATGATAGTTGCTGATTTTAGTATTAATATTGGGACAATCTTCAGGTTTTAGTAAATGGACAACATTTCCGACTAGAAGATCTCGAAAGGATTATAACAGACAAAGATAAGATGGAAAAGTATTCCAGATAATGACAGTAGTAAGAAGAAAAGTAATGAGATATCAAGATCTAGGACATATTTGGGAAAGAACAAGTAGGACACTGGGGTGGGGAAGGAAATGGACATAGAAGCAGAAAGAAAGTATAGGATAGGATACTGAGTTGATAGAGTCCTAATAGAAGAGGACCTTAAATACCATGTTAATAAGAAAGGGAGCCGTTCTGTAAGCCATAAGGCTTTGAGCAGGAGGGAAAACATTATCAGATATGCTTGTAGGATGCCAACTCTGAAAGAAGTATGAAGACTGAACTTGAGAGACTATACAGTGGAATTTGAGAGACCCATTAGAAGATTGTGAAAGATTAGAAGGCTCTGAAATCAACATCATCATCATCATCATCATCAACATCACCATAATTACAACTGAATTTATTGAGCACTGCGTGTATCAACTAATTTAAACTTGAACACAATCCTGTGATAGAGTTTGCTGTACTTCTAGTTTACAGATGAGAAAATTGAAGCACAATGAGGTCCAGTAACTTGCCCACGATAACAGATGTAGTTAGTGGAAAGGCAAGGAGTCAACTCTAGAGCTTTCACTCTTGATCACCACATTACTCTGAATCTTACAGAAAGAGGAGAAGAGAAGTAGAGGGTGATTTCAAGATGATAGAATCAATATGACCAGGTAACTGAACTGGGTATGGAGACTAGGAAAAAGGGGATGTCAAAAATAACCCAGATGTTTTGAGCTGGGGTAATTAGGATTTGGAGGTACCCTTAAAATATGAGATTTGGGGTGACAGAGTTTCTTTTTTGATGGGAAGGTTTGAAGAACGTATCACAGGTACATGCAGGGGCATCCTTGTAGATGTAAATGTACAGCATGTGGAAACATTTTGAAATATAGATCTGTGTGTTAGAAGAGAGGGGAGAGGGACTTCCCTGGTGTCACAGTGGTTAAGAATCCGCCTGCCAGTGCAGGGGACACGGGTTCGAGCTCTGGTCCAGGAAGATCCCACATGCCGTGGAGCAACTAAGTCTGTGTGCCATAACTACTGAGCCCATGTGTCACAACTACTGAAGCCCACACGCTTAGAGCCCATGCTCCACAACAAGAGAAGCCCTCACACGGCAACTAGAGAAAGCCCACACGCAGCAGCGAAGACCCAACACAGCCAAAAATAAATAAATAAATAAATAAAAATTTAAAAAAAAATAAAAAGAGAGAGAGGGAGAAGTGAAGGTGGGAGTGTGCTCACGGGAGAGAGAAAGAGAGAGACAGAGAGAAGAAATATGGACTACAAAGAAACCAATCCAAACATAATCTTGTAGAGCTGAGCTGAATCAATAGACTTTTGGTTCCCAAAACCCGTTTTCTGTTAGCCTTCCACTTTACCTGAAACATCACTAGCACCTTTTAACCATGTAACCTTATGATCTATCTATTCATCTACCTATGTCCTATCAAATGTATGTTGCAGTATCACATTTGTTAGGTTATGGAAAATGTTCAGATCATTTTTTCCTGTTTTAGTTGGCTTTCTTGTCACTAAAACTCTAGGGAGATATCCAAAATTATTATCCATTTTAGTAATTTATAGCATTATTTAAAGACCGGAGATTGGAGAAGGGGCTGTCATAGGACAGGAAGAAGTACATAAAATATTCTCACTTGTTAATGAGTCCTTATCACCTTCACAAAGTGTATATTTGAAGCTTCATAGTGTTGATCGTCTGACCTCTTGATATTTTTCCCCTACTCCTTTAGGAATTCAAGCCCTGCAACAACAAAAGTGAAATCCTATGCCAGTAGAAAATATTTTTCAACTGACAGGTGCCAAAGAGTAGAATCTGAGAGGGTATGGTTTACAAACTTACAGTAAAGTTTGAACATTCACATTTTTCCACTTCCCACTAAAATCCATTTGGAACTAGCATCCTTGAATACATAGACATCCTTTAATTATGCTGTTCATATATTTAGCATCTACCACTTCTAGACTAAAAAGTTCTACAAATTTAAAATCTACCAGACAAAGTGGAGAATATTTTCATTTGTCCTAAAAATTACCTCCTTCAAATTTCTAGGGGTGTCTCATAATGCTGGTGTATCATGCTCTATTAACAAATGGTGTCCTCACTAGGCACTTTCACGGTTTGATCTCAAGTAAATTCTCTTCTGAGTTCCATTCCTTCCAGGCTGGGCTCCCATCCCTTTAGTACTTTAAATTACATAATCTCCACTTTCTGTGGCTCTATCTTGCCATGTGCAGTTCAGCTGAACAATAGTAGTGTTACGTTGTGTTTAGTTTTGAATTCCCATCTGATGATGGATAATTTTACTAACATCAAATTCAGATGCTGTCACTAGAAGATAACATATAACAACTTCCAGATCTCCTGTTATACTCTTGTTAGCCCCTTATACTTGCCTGTATTGGGTCTCACGTGTCCCTTCACTGACCAATCACAGCTTCTCTTGAAAGCTTCTTTCAGTTTATTCCCATTGAGGTGTCATTTCACAGCCCTGGAAAGACTGGCACCATTTGAGAGAATTTACTAATTATTTCCTCTTTTGGATTTTTCACAAGAAGTATTTTTTGTGTATTATCTTTATGTTTGATTTTCTATTTTTAAGTAAGATCCTGGTCCATATCAAAAGAACAAAATATTTTCCCAGTATGAATTTTTAAAGGTATTTTGAAAAAAATTAATTTAAAATGTGGTAAATTTAGAGGAATCTTAGTAGTTTTGTTATAAATTATTTCCACTTATAGAAGCTGTGCTGCCTTTCTCTCAACAAAGGATGATTTGTAAGTTTTATTGAGTCTTTTGATTACATGGCACTTATAAGGCCAGTATGGAAGTAAGATAGCCAGTGATTCTGTCATCATTTTATCTAGTTATTCTGAATGGAACACTCATACTGCTCAGAGATTTATTGACCTGTTTTATAAATAAAGGAAACCAATATTTCAATTAGTTTTTCTGATTTTCCTTTTTTCTCCTAAGCCCACTATTCATACACTGACCTTCAAACAATGCTTCAAATTCCCTAAAAGATTCTGTCCCTTGTAATATAGGTCTGGTTGAGCTTCAATTAGCCTCCTAACAAGGGTTAGGCTACCTGCTTGACAGATACTTTTACTATTATATTTTGAGTACCTCTCATGGGATCCTCCTATGTTTATTTCTTGTGTGTTTGGTGCTTGTTCTGGTTGGTTGACTGTCCAATTCCTCTAATTGTTTTTTTCTCTCCCAAAGATGCCTTTGTTTCTCCTTCCAACAACAGATATTTTAACTTAGCTGGTTATTCAGTTTTGTTTCACTTTCACCAGCTCTTGGTCTATTTGATCCTCTAAAGAATTTATCATGAATTTCCAATGAGGTATTTTAAATGTTTTCAGGTTTCTCGTGGCTTATTTAACTTTGCAGATCTTCCCTATAATTTTTTTTTTTTTTCAATTGCACATTTTGGCACGGTTTCTGCTCCTGGAGTTTAACAGCTGGGTCATAGATTTCTTCACTTTTCCTCTTCCTCTAGAAGAGTGTTTGCATGTGTGGTTTTTTGTTTTGTTTTGTTTTTACACATTACACATATATCTCCAGCATTAGTTCTTATTCAGATCTAAGTATCATTTCCAGACATTTCTTTTTCATTTGAATTCTAAACACCTGTTGCAGAAGTAGTCATTTATCCTATCTGGAAATCTTATCATTTCCTATTTTTTCCCCAATGTGTGCATTTAGACACTCCATATCTGGTCAACTCTTATCCCTTAGTATTACTACTTATCCTTCTTTTATAGATCCTCTGTGTCCCTCCATATTTTAAAGTCAGGCTCATTATTTTGGCAAGAAAATCTAGAGCATGTCCCTACGGCCACATTTTGTTATTTAAGTGAGTATTTCTAAGCACAGGAATTCTCTTGTATTACTGTTTCCTTTGTAAGATAGGGTTCTTACTATTTCTGTTTATACCCTCCTTCATACACAATGTTTCAGACCTCTCTACATAACCTTGTTATAGATTTCAAAGGCTATAAGCACCAGACTCTATTGGTTATCTTTCCTCCTCAACAGCATCTGGTTTCAAAAACAGCTATCTCAACCAATGTTTAACAGATGTTGAGTATAGTGCAGTGCTTTAAAACATTCTAATTATCTTTTGTCTTTGTTTAGCAATAAATGAATATTCAGGCTTTTTTATTCACTGTGGTGGTATAAGTACTTTCGCAGAGACAAGTTGGGGTTAAGGATGGAACTGGGGAAAAGGAAGCAGAAAAATCTCTCTAGCTTCTCCTTAAAAGAAAAGTAATGATTTTTTTTCCCAGAAGGAAATCAAAGGCTGCATGAAATGTCTGCCCCTTTAAAAAATGTAAGCTGATATTTTTAATGCCAGGCACTTTTATCCTTATAGCTTAAAGGCAAGGAATGAATGAAATGTAGAAAATGAAGAACATGTGACAGCATCAAAGAAGCAGCGCAAAGCTGAGAGTGTGTGTCTGGCTATGTCAGGCCAGGGTGGGTCTTTCTAGGCAGACCATTAATGCAATCTGGCTGCCAGATGAAGTCTTTATGAAAGGGCAGAAAAGATCTATAAAGACTTTTTGATGTTTTAAAGGAACCTCTCCTTTATATCCCCCCCTCCCTTTTTCCCCTCCTCATCTTGTCCCCACCAATGCCATCCCACTTGCGAGGCAAACCACAACCATCTGTAGAGTGTTTTATGTTTTAAAGAACTTGGATCTTGGCTTGATCTCTATCATGAGGGACACTGGAGCATTTTTCATTTCTGCTGGGAGAAAATGGGGGAATGCTGGGTAGAATGGGTAAATGCTGCTAGGAGGTACTGAGATGGGGTGGTTAATGAGTGGAATTAATTAATCCTATTTACCTAATCAAGATAAGGATTCTTTCTTGAATAAACTTAATCACATCACCTTGGCACCATTAGGACATCATGACAAATCCCCTCATCTTATAAAGAGGAAATCGGAGAGGACTGGTGTTGGCGGCGTGAACACAGCCTGCAGGGGGCTAGTGCACCACGGCTAGCCGGCAGGGAGTCCGGGAAAAAGTCTGGACCTGCCGAGGAGGCAAGAGACTTTTTCTTCCCTCCTCTTTGTTTCCTGGTGCGCGAGGAGAGGGGATTGGGAGCGTTGCTTAAAGGAGTTCCAGAGACGGGCGCGAGCCGCGGCTACCAGCGCGGACCCCAGAGACGG
>RJWK010046156.1:0-17746 GCA_004363435.1 Platanista minor | reverse complement strand
CGCACATATGGTCACTTTATTTTTGATAAAGGAGGCAAGAATATACAATGGAGAAAAGATGGACTCTTCAATAAGTGGTGCTGGGAAAACTGGACAGCTACATGTAAAAGAATGAAATTAGAACACTTCCTAACACCATACACAAAAATAAACTCAAAATGGATTAAAGACCTAAATGTAAGACCAGACACTATAAAACTCTTAGAGGAAAACAGGAAAAAACACTCTTTGACATAAACCACAGCAAGACCTTTTTGCCCCACCTCCTAGAATAATGAAAGTAAAAACTAAAATAAATAAATGGGACCTAAAGAAACTTCAAAGCACAGCAAAGGAAACCATAAACAAGACGAAAAGACAACCCTCAGAATGTGAGAAAATATTTGCAAATGAGGCAATGGACAAATGATTAATCTCCAAAATAAACAGCTCATGGAGCTCAATGTCAAAAAAACAAACCACCGAATCCAAAAATGGGCAGAAGACCTAAACAGACATTTCACCAAAGAAGACTTACAGATGGCCAAGAAGCACATGAAAATATGCTCAACATCACTAATTATTAGAAAAATGAAAATCAAAACTACAATGAGGTATCACCTCACACCAGTCAGAATAGCTATCAGTAAAATTTCTACAAGCAATAAATGCTGGAGAGGGTGTGGAGAAAAGGACTCCACTGTTGGTGGGAATGTAAATTGATACAGCCACTGTGGAGACCAGTATAGAGGTTCCTCAAGAAAACTAAAAATAGAACTACCATATGACCCAGCAATCCACTACTGGTCATAGACCCTGAGAAAAACATAATTCAAAAGGACACATGTACCCTAATATGCACTGCAGCACTATTTACAACAGCCAGGACATGGAAACAACCTAAATGTCCAAAGACAGGTGAATGGATAAAGAAGATTGGTACATATATACAATGGAGAATTACTCAGCCATAAAAAGGAATGAAATTGGGTCATTTGTAGAGATGTGGATGGACCTAGAGTCCATCATACAGAATGAAGTAAGACAGAATGAGAAAAACAATATTTTATATTAATGCATATATGTGAAATCCAGAAAAATGGTACAGATGAACAAATTTGCAGGGCAGGAATAGAGATGTAGATGTAGAGAAAAGACATGTGGACACAGGGTTGGAAGGGGAGGGTGGGACGAATTGGGAGATTTGAATGGACATATATACACTACCACATGTAAAATAGATAGCTAGTGGGAACAATCTATAAAGCACAGGAAGCTCAGCTTGGTGCTCTTTGACTACCTAGATGGGTGGTATGTGGGGGATGGGGGGAAGGTCCAAAAGGGAGGGAATATAGGTATACATATACTTATTTCACTGCACTGTACAGCAGAAACTAAAAAAACATTGTAAAGCAATTATACTCCAATTTCAAAAGAAGAGACGGAAAGATATCTTGTGTTCTGGTATTAGAAGAATTAATATTATTAAAATGACAATATTACCCTAAGCATTCTACAGATTTAATGCAATCCCTGTTAAAATACCCATGACAGGGCTTCCCTGGTAGCACAGTGGTTGAGAGTCCGCCTGCTGATGCAGGGGACACGGGTTCGTGTCCCGGTCTGGGAAGATCCCACATGCCGCAGAGCGGCTGGGCCCGTGAGCCATGGCCACTGAGCCTGTGCGTCCGGAGCCTGTGTTCGGCAACGGGAGAGGCCACAACAGTGAGAGGCCCGCATACCATAAAAAAATTAAAAAATTAAAATATACCCATGACATTTTTCTCAGAATTAGAACAAATAATCCTACAATTGTTGACATAAATCATATGTCAAAGATTTTTGGAAAAATCTCCTAAGACAAATGAAAAGAAAAATTTAAAAATGGGACCTAATTAAACTTACAAGCTTTTGCATAGCAAAGGAGAACATCAAGTTGAAAAGGCAACCTACAGAATTGGAGAAAATATTTGCAAATGATGTAACAATCAAGGGGTTAACATACAAAATATACAAAGAGCTCATACAACTCAATAACAAAAAAAACAATCCAACCAAAAAATTGGCAGAAGACTTAAATAAATATTTTAACAAAGAAGACATACAGATGGCCAATAGGCACATGAAAAGATGCCCAACATCACTAATTATTAGAGAAATGAAATCAAAACCACAATGAGGTAACACCTCACACATTTCGGAATGGCTATTATCCAAAAAATCTGCAGATAACAAATGTTGGAGAGGATGAGGAGAAAAGGGAACTCTAGTACACTGTTTGTGGGAATGTAACTTTGTGCAGCCACTATGGAAAACAGTATGGAATTTCCTTAAAAAACTAAAAATAGAACTATCACATCATCCAGAAATTCCACTCCTGGGTATATATCTAGAAAAAAATGCAAACACTAATTCAAGAAGATACATGCACCCCAATGTTCATAGTGGCACTGTTTACAAGAGCCAAGACATGAAAATAACCCAAGTGTCCATCAACAGACAAGTGGATTAAGATGTGAGCCATGTATATATAAAAATATATATTTTAATATTATATATATGTATATTTACATATATATGAATATTATTCAGCCACAAAAAGGAATGAAATACTGCCATTTGCAGCAACATGGATGAACCTAGAAAATATTATGCTTAGTGAAATAAGTCAGACAGAGAAAGATAAGTACTATATGATATCACTTATATGTGGAATCTGAAACATAATACAAATAAATGTATATACAAAATAGGAACAGTCTCACAGATATAGAAAACAAACCTGTGGATACCAAAAGGGAGAGGGAAGTAGAGGAGGTTCAAATTAGGGGTATGGGATTAACAGATACAAAACAGATACAAAGTACTAAATATAAAATAGATAAGCAACATGGATAAATTGTATAGCATGGGATCATACCAATTCTCTTATAATAACCTATAATGGAACATAATGTGCAAAAATACTATGCTGTACACCTGAAACAAACACAGTATTATAAATCAACCACACTTCAGTAAAGAAAAAAATTCAATCACTATGTTGCACATCTGCCACCAGTAATAATGTAAATCAACACTACTTTAATAATAAAAGTAAATTAATTAAAAATAATTATAGAAAACAGAGGAGCTAAATGATGTTTTACTGAAATCTATGAAGAATACATTTTTGTGATTTATATATAGATATTATAACCTTTCCCAGGTGGTAATAGAATAATTATAACTATTTTATATAGTTTACATAATGATTAAAATTTTAAATTTTAAATTTAATGATTTAAATGATTAAAATTTTTAAATGATTAATCATTTAAAAATGATTAAAAATTGTAGAAAACACAAAAAATTTATAAATTTCAAAAATTCAGGAGTTATTGAAACTATATTGATTGACTCTTTTCCCTTCTTCCCTCCTTTCCTGGTGCTTCCTTCATGGAATACTTAAGTGATAACCAGAGCTCCAACATTTGTGTTGGGACATGTGGCAACCACGAAGATGAATGTCATACCTTTAGGATGGCTAAATAGAAACAAACACTAATTACCAAGAAACAGTAGTAAGAGCCCTGGACTCTCTGTTTTAGGACTTCTTTTAACTGAGAGAAAAAATAATCCTATATACATATTGCCAGTAATATTGCTGGATTCTATTTTTTCTGTTATGTGCTGAAAAACTACATTCTCACTGATAGATAATGTTGCTGCCATTTTGACTCTATTTCCAATCTCTGACTAAAATTGTCTAAAGTGATATGGCCCATAAAAGATATTGTGTATTAAATTAGATCTTGATATAGGAAATGAAAGACTATTCCATCTACATAATCATGGTCTTGGGTAGATTTACGGGGCAGATCACTTAGATACATTAATTCCTCATTTTTGCCATTAGTTACTGTCTCTTCTCACAGCTGCTAAAATGGTCCAACTTATAAGGCGTTACTACTTCCTTGTGACCTATTTGAAGTGAATGATAATAAAACAACTGTAAGGGAGTGGAAGTCTAAGTAATCTCTGTTTGACTAGAAGTTGTCTGGTGTTTCATAATGTAACTTCAACTTAACCTTCAATAACTGTTTGTATTTAAGTCAGAATTTACATTTAATAGAAAAATATTTTTGAGAAGTAAATGGAAAAGAAATATATAATTATTCAGAACCCATTTTGGAGATGGTTTTATGTTGCCATCAGACTTAATAGTGGGTATTTTTAAAATCAGCAATATAGTCTCAGTATTTAGGAGAGTATAAATGTTCTATTCTGTCCACACAGTGCTCTTGCTTTCTACTTTAATAAAAACAAATATTATACAGATTGTTCATTCATACTATAAAAATACACGTTTTACATAATCTTTCTCCTAATTAAATTCAATCTCACTACTGGAAGACAGACTTGAATGAGAATGATGAGAAATTAATACATTTTTGCTATGATCTTTCTGACAGTGTTGTAATTAAGTTGCAAAAAGCTAAGAGAGAAAGAACACATGTGCATATTGTATTTGACTAAAGAATGGCTGCTCAAGCAAAGCGTGTTTCATACAACAGATTCAAGGAAGAATTTAAGCATATCTGACTTATAATAGGTGATGGGTGGTGAGATATTTGTCACTGGAAATAACTGTAATATAGTGCTTACTTCACATAGTCTGTAGTCTTAGAACTTTGTGTCGGAAAAAAATAAAATTAATACTGTAATGAATACTGCTTTACAGAATGAAGATGTAAGCATTTGAGTGATCGCCCTCTGAAGTCTCATGCACCTTGAGGTGTGTGAGTAGACACCAAGACAGAATCTTAGCTGACACTTCTGGGTTCTTGAAGCAGCTACCTTCATTGGTGGGTTAACTGTTTCTCATCTTGGACTCAGAGCCCAAGAAAGGTTATAAAAAGGGAAATTTCAAGGAAAATGTTAACAGTTTGTATTACCTGAGAAATATACTTGGTCTATACAACTTGTGTTCTGCAAATACTCCTTTACTGTAAATCATATTTTTTTAATGAATATCAAGTTTCATGGAAATTTTGCCCATTTTTTAATGTTAGTAGGAGAACTGAACTCATAAAGGAAAATCCAGTGATCTAAGGAATGACAATTAATGCAGACAAAAGCACGTATTTTGATAAGTTTCTACCACTTTTGAAAAGATATGGATTATCTCAGGATTTTGTAGCATTAAGAGTTTGTTATAACTCATTTTAGAAAGGCAGAGGGATTGCAGGGGTTTGAATTACTTTCACTTGAACCACTTAGCCCAATTTAAATGAAGTAGTATACTCCCATGTACTCAGGGGTAATCCCTAAAATCTCTCGTCCAAAACAGATTTAAAATTTATGCCAATGTCATTCAGGATATAGCAGAATACTTTATTCTTCTTTTACCGGTTCTTCTTACTCATGTGCTAGCTCTATCACAACTCTAATGCTATAGAAATATTATCTCCAAGTTTGTTTCCTTTTCTTTTTTTTTTTTTTGCGGTACGCGGGCCTCTCACTGTTGTGGCCTCTCCCGTTGCGGAGCACAGGCTCCGGACACGCAGTCTCCGCGGCCATGGCTCACGGGCCCAGCCGCTCCACGGCATGTAGGATCTTCCCGGACCGGGGCACGAACCCGTGTCCCCTGCATCGGCAGGCGGACTCTCAACCACTGAACCACCAGGGAAGCACTCCAAGTTTGGAAATAACTGACCTTAGCTCTTTTAAAAAATTTTTGACTAGGTAACAAATAAGAACATAAAAAGATGTTCAATATTATCAGCCATCAAGGAAATACAAATTAAAAACACAATGAGCTATTACTGCACACGTTTTAAAATGGCTAAAAATTTAAACATAATAACAACACTGACAATACCAAGTGCTAGAGAGGATAGGGAGCAACTGAAACCCTCATATATTGCTAGCAAAAATGCAAAATGGTATAGCAAATTTAAGAAATAGTTTGGCAATTTCTTATAAAGTTAAACATTAACTTACCTTATAGTTCAACAATTCCATTCCTAAATATTTATTTCCCCCAAGTGAAAGCTTATATTCATGCAAAGACCTAAATGTGAGAAATTTATAGTGACACTATTCACAATTGCCCCAAACTAGAAACAACTCAGATGTCCTTCACTTGGTGAATGGTTAAAACAAAACAAAACAAAACACAAAAATACTGTGGTTGATCCATATAATGGAAAACTATGTACTCAATAATGTACAATGTAAAGGAGTATACCCTTGATACACAGAGCAACATGGGGAATTGATATACTTTACATACATTCTTTATATATATATATATATATATATATATATAGTGAGAGGGAGAGAGAGAATGGAGGCAGGTCTAGTAATCAGAACACAAGACATGAATCCACAGAGATTTCAGATATTGCAAATAATGTCAAAACAGCCATAAAAATAGGGCTACTGAGATTTTATTTGCACAAGGAAGCTAAGGTAGTCATAATGTAAGAGATGTGACAAAAGCAGAAGTTACTACTAGGAGTCAAGACAGCAACTGGATTGTTTTACGTTAGGATTGACAGAAAATGTAGGAAAAGGCAATCATAGGTCTTCATGAATTCGTGTGAAACATATCATCCCTTGAACCAGAGGGTGGGATTTGGGGATGAAATTTCTCTAAATTTTCTAGCAAGAGCTGAGCTACTTTATTTATTTATTTATTTATTTATTTATTTATTTATGTACTCACTCACTCACTGATTTATTCTCTCACATATTCATTCATTCATTCTCTGCTTGGCTGAACAAAGGTTTTGTTTTTGTTGTTGTTATTATTTTATTTTATTTTATTTTTTTATTGGAGTATAATTGTGTTAGTTTCAGGTGCACAGCAAAGTGAATCAGTTATACATATGCATATACCTACTCTTTTTTAGATTCTTTTCCCATACAGGCCACTACACAGTATTGAGTAGAGTTCCTTGTGTTATACAGTAGGTCCTTATTAGTTATCTATTTTATATATAATAGTGTATATATGTCTATCCCAGTCTCCCAATTTATCCCTCTTCCTCACCCCTGCATGAGGGTTTTAAAGTGATTCTCAAGAGTATCAATTAAAAATACTATAAAAGTTAGGGACTTCCCTGTTGGTCCAGTGGTTAAGACTTTACCTTCCAATGCAGAGGGTGCCAGTTTGATCCCTGGTTGGCTAGCTGGGATCCCACATGCCTCATAGCCAAGAAGCCAAGACATAAAACAGAAGCAATATTGTAACAAAAATTCAATAAAGACTTTAAAAAAAAGGTCCACATCAAAAAAAATTTTTTTAAATACTATAAAAATTTTTTAAAAATTAACTAAAATTTGAGAATAGAGATGGGATAGCAGAGTTGGGGGGAAGTAAGACTGATTTTAAGAGAATTGTAGGTATATCTCTGACTTTTCCAGTTGCCAAAGCAAAAAAAGAAGAGAATCAGTTATATGATTTGCATTGTGTGCAAAAGGAGGATGCTATTTCAGAAGCAAAATGGTTTCTTGCTTTAAGAACTGAAAATATATAAATTATCTTTGGGAATAGTCACATGAGAGGCACTGAGTGATGGACTTTACTAAATACTAAGTACAATCCAACAGTAAATAGAATTGTCTGTTTCACACAACAAGCTCTAATATTATCCCTCAACTTAAGCTAAGGATATAGCAATAAGTATGAGATGGGAAATCTAAGAGTGGCAAAGAATATGTAGTTTTAGGTCACAGCTTTCAGACACTCGGGATGTATCAGTTAAGTCTTCTTGGTTTAAATAATTGGAAACCAAGTAAATGTAGAGTGATCAACTAAAAAATATATAATAAACTGGAAGTAGGGAAATAATTTTCATGATGCTGGACTTCTTGGCATTCCCTGAACAAGCCAGTCCTTTACAATACGCTGAGCCTTGACACATGCTTTTCCATTTGTCTGGAAAGCTCCTGCTTTCCCAGTTAGCTTGGCCAACTCCTAATTGTCTTGTTATAGAGCATATTGGTTTAGACTGCTGAATTTCCAAACAAATAAACCTGGATTTGAGTCCTGACCCTGTAGTTTACTAGCTTGTGACCTGTTGTAACTAACTTCCCTAAGCCTCTGTTCTCTCATCTGACAAAGGGGTGTAATAATAGAACCTTCCTCAATCCCCTCACCCCCCCAAAAAAACACTTGCATAGTGCTTGGCACATAGTATGGCTCAATAAGTTCTGTTTATTAATAATTGAGAAAGTTTATGACAAACTTCTATGAAATCTTTGGGGGAAAGAACAAATCTTATGGAAAAGTGGGAATAAAATTATGCTATCAAAAAAATCTGTCTTCAGTAGAACTTAGTCTTCTTTTCAAGTTGTTGTATTTCTCTTGATGACGTGACATTACTCACCTTGTTTTGGTAGCCTGTGATCAACTCAATTTGAATAAATATGTGCAAGGCCTTATTTTAGAAATATGTCAGCAAAGTAATTAAAAGGTGTAGGTTCTCTTATTTCATAAAAGATGATCTTAAATTTTAGAGATCTTGAGTTTAAAATATTTAAAAACTTTCTTAAGGTAACTTTGCTGTGAGAGGGCTTGGAAACGGACATGTGATCGTTAGTTTTATGTGTCAACTTGACGGTATCATGGGGTTCCTAGACACTTGGGCATTTTTGTAAAGGTGTTTTTGGATGAAATTAGTATTTAAATTGGTAGACTGCGTAAAGTAGATTGCCCACCCTAATGTGGGTGGGCCTCATCCAGTCAGTTGAAGACCTAAACAGAATAAAAATGCTGACACTTCCCCAAGTAAGAAAGAATATTTCTTTCCTTATTGGGAGTTCGGCCTTTGAACTAGGACATCAGCTTTCTTCTTGTCTTTGAACACGAACTGAAACATTGGTCTGTCCTGGGTTTTGAGCCTATTTGTCTTCAGATTGGAATTGCACATTGGCTCTCCTGGGTCTCCATGCTGCAGATCTTGGGACTTGCCTATCTCCATAATTGCGTGGACCAATTCCTTATTATAATTTGCTTTATATATCATCCTATTAGTTCTGTTTCTCTGAAGAACCCTGACCAATACAGGGTACTTCATCCTTTTTTCATGATTGGTTTCAGAATTGTTCTTGATCACAGATGATCTGCACGTATGTGAACTGAAGCAGTCATTGTATATCCTGATTTCATTTAATTGGTTTGAGCAAAAGTAAATAGTTGCAATTCTTTTAGGTGTGATCTTTATCCCAATATTACCAGGTTTTATTCTCAATTTAGTCTCAAATAGCTGCTTATATTGTCTCCAACTTTCTGCATCTGGTCTTACACACATTTTGAAACCTAACCAAAGTAGCTGTTTTCTGTTCTGCTGATAAGAAAACTGGAAATCTGAATGTTCCGTGGCACCATGAGTGTCAAACCTGCTTTTTGTCCAGTTTCACTTGTTCTCTGGATCAATGTCATATTTCAGGTTTATGGTTAAATCAGAAGTATATTTGTAGGCTGGCAAGTGGAAAGGAGATCTTTCCTCCATCCCCAACCCATTTTTTGGACCAGCCTTCTAATATCCTTTCTCGCATTTTCTAGTAATTGAGCCATGTTACTTACTTTTGCCATGTTTTTTAACTCTTGTAATTTGGATAATTCTTGGCTTGGTCTTATTTTTTTTCCTATCAGACCAGGGACCAGAAATGGTGAAGGCATTTATTTCAAAAAACTCTACTAATTAAACTCCTTAGTACATCTGAATATTATTAGTCACAGATAATACATTCCAACCCATACTTGATCTGTCGTTTGGACTACAGAAAGATTTATCTATGCTGCATATCTTGGCCTTATATGGGAATATGTTTTCATATTGTTTATTCAACAAAGTCTTACACTATTTTGATGGGAAAGACCATAATTAGTGTTTTAGGGATCCTAATATAGAACAGATGAAGACAAAGAACAGATGAAGATATACCTATCAAATACAGTACTGTTGGATTCAATTAGAGTACTTTTTAATTGCCTTATCTTTGCAGACCTTTTATGAACAAAGAATTATCAAAGAAATTTAGAAAGAATTATGACCATATGTTGCTACAAAATATCTAAGAGAGGTTTTCTATTCTCAATCTGCTAAGGAAGATGAGTCATGTTAAATAAAGGATTCTTTGCTGTGCTGTTCATCCTGATGGGTCTGAGTATGGGAAGATGGGCCTGAGACTAGTTTGAGGGTGGCCTGGAGAAAACTGAATTACCCAGTAAAAAAAAAAAAAAAAAAAGAGTGAGAAGAAGTACAAATTCTCAAGGCCATCCAATAGAGAAGGGGTGAAATGTGGCCGTGAGATAAAGGAAAGGAAAAATAAGATGATGTAAGAATGGAGCACTCCGTGGAGCAAATCATCAATGAAAAATATCTGCTGTAGTAGAAAGGCACCTTAAAGATATTTTGAGTAGAGATATATTCTATTAAATTTGAGGTCCATATAATATATACCTGTCTTCAATTTCCTCAATCAAAAAATGTCTCTCTACATATGAACACCTTATGTAAGTGTGAAAATTGAGGCATAGACTGTGTTTTATAACTTCGTAGAAATTATGTGGTAAAGGCATTGTTAAGGTAAAATAATTCTTAATCTGAGCTGATTAAATTGAAGAAGAAATTAGGAAAGGATGTAATCTTGGAGATACCAACCCTCCAAGAAACTGCAGAAATCTTTGAAAGAGTTCTGGGCTTCATGAATTGGGAATCTCACATGTCATGAATTGGGAATCTCAGTCAATTTTACTTATATCTCAGTAAGCAAGGACCATGGTTTTTGAGTCATATACATTTAAAGAAATATAGGCCCTCTCTCCCATATCTGTTATTTAGATATTGTCTTCTACTCCTGTGACAAAAACTACAGAAATAGCAGGAAAATCCATTGGAAAGAGTCATTTTCTTAAGCCAATAGATTTATTAACTGGTTCAGATTATCCCTTGGGTTATCTGCACACTGATAAAATTGATGGGGCTTAAGACACACTACCCCAAAATGTGGCACCTTGGCATATTTACAATTTTAAACTGAAGGGATCTGAGAAATAGCAGGTGCAAGAAGGACATTCTGACTTTCCCCTGAAGCAGGTCATAAGACCCTCATGTGAGAGGTGACTTCTCTGTACCCAAAAGAAAGGATCATCCTTATCTCCAAAGACAGAAGGACACCAGGAGGAATTTGAAAAAAAACATTGCACTTGGTTGATACACATTGTCTTTTCATATTCCCTGTGGCTTTCTACTCTTCATCAAGTCTAGTATAAAAATGCTCAGGTTTATCCTTTATTTCAGGTCTTCATTTCCTTACGAATACTCTGATGTCATGTAAAACTTATATTAAATACATTTATATGTTTTTCTCTTGATAATATGCCTTTTGTACAGAGTCCCAGCCAAAAATGTAGAAGGGTAAAAGGAAAATATATATTCTCTCCCCAACAACTTGCACAGGTCAAGTTTTGAGGACCATAGTTTTAACCTCCATAGACACTAAAGCACATGTTTATAAATTTTAATGTTTTTAATTTTCATAATTAGAATACTTCCTTCAAGAATATCAAGAAAAGGAGAATGTATATTCATAAGAAAATTGCTCTTTGATGATAACAGTGTTTATAATGAATAGAGGGTTGGTTGAAAAAATCAATCTATGAATAAATGTGTAAAACAATGAAACTTCCTACTCTTTCTCAAATTATGTAGCTGAAGAGTAGCAGAATAAGCCATACAAAAATATGCCTTTTAGGCATAAGGATTATTTTGAGCTGAGTGTTTAGAGAAACAAAACAGTAGATATTGGAGAAGCCCTGGAAACAGAGTGGAAGTTACCTTTTGGTACGGGAAATTTGCATTTATAAAGGAAATCTCCATATGTAAGAGTGTCTCCCTCTTTGTGTGAGGAAGAGAAGGATGACTAAATCACAAGAGAATCTTATCTGTGGAGAAGGCAACAACTTAAATCTGCATAACATACCTTACCCTTGGTTACCATGCTTTTCCTGGTCACCTGCCCATAGGTTACCTCCCTCTCCCGCCCCTTCCACACCTTTCTTCTTTTGTTTTAATAATAAAAGCCATCTTAACTGGTGTGAAGTGACATCTCATTGTAGTTTTCATTTGTGCTTATCTCATGATTAGCAATATCGAACATCTGTTCATATACCCTTTGGCCATTTTTATATTTTCTTTGGAGAAATGTCTGTTTAAGTCTTTTCCAATTTTTAAATTGGTTTTGTTTGTTTTGCTTTTGAGTTGTGGGAGTTTAATGTCACATTTTATAAAGTCAGCTCTACCACAAAAGACACATATGGTGCTTTTGTATTTGCTTTAAATCAAGAGGTGAATTTTTAGTTCATACTTTCACAGTCAGGTTCATTGTCTTCATTACTTAAAATGGCAGTCCACATTAGCATGAAATTAACGCAAATTATACTTTGTTTTGAAAAACATACTTTCTTGTTTTCTCCATCTTTAATGGCATTCTTCTTGAAGACTTTGCATGACAAGGACAATGTTATACGTTTATCAAACCCCATTTCATTTTCCTCTTCCTGGGCACACAAGAATACAACATTTTCCAAGCTCCCTTGCAGTTAAATGGGGCCAAATGACTGGGTCCTGCCAATTGCCAAGGTAAGTCACAGCCAAATTTTTCCCTTAAAACAACTCTTCTGCTCTCTCTTCTTCTAAGGGTGGGATTTTGGAAACCATATGTTACAGAGATAGCTGCAAGATGAGGAGGAGTGACCAACTCACATTGAACTTGATGTGAACAAGAAGTAATCTTTATTTGATTAAATCATTAAGATTTCAGGTTTCTTTTCTTATAGCCTAGCCTATCATGACTAGTTATCAACATACATTGTGTGGTAAACCTATGTAAAAGTCAATATAAAAGGATTTATTAACAATTTTTTTAAAACTTGCATAAAGGGATTTTACTACATGAATCAACATTTCCTACAGCAGTCTTATATCTTCCAAAAAATGGATAATTTGTTAGGTAAATGAGAATGAATTAATGTCAGGAAGAAAACAAGTTGTTTTAGAAACACCAAAATGCAGATTGGAGAGGTCTAAATGTATTTAAGAACATTGAATAAGGCAACATTAGCTATAATTATATTTAATTCTATGGTAGCAATTTTTTGGTTAACAAATTTGAGGAAATAAATCTTTGGCAGCCAGAGCACTTTTTTTCTTCTTTTAAGAAAGTTTCTTCAGCTAGAAAATAAAAAGAATAATACTGCTATAGTAGATAAACTCATAATGTTAATAGCCTAAGGCAGGAACCTGAGGAATACCCCTAATCCTAATAAAACTGAATAAATATATCTTCAATGAAATTCATGATAAGTAAATTGATGATATTTTGTAATTTTCTCCTTCATGAAAATTATCTGCAGAGCCTGTACACTGAAAAAACTGAGGAAGTATAAGCAATAAGGCAGATATCAACTTTACTACATCATTCACTGTGACATTAAATAAAAAACAAGAAGCTACAAGTCATTATAGTGTGCAGTTAAAGATCAGTGAAGGGTACCATAATATGCCATCTCAGAATATATCTCTTTGACACATAGATTATTTTGTGTTAAAGGCCATTGAAAACCAGCAGATGCAGGAAAACTGTAAAACTAGGGCACAATTTTCCTTTTATAAAGGAAATTTACATTTGTAGAAATGCCTCCTCCACAGAGAAACAGAAGGCTCTTAACAGCACTTATCAATGGAAAAGGTATGAACTTAATTCTGCATAATAAACCTTACTAAACAATCCTTATTTATCATACTTTTCCTGATCATCTCCCCATAATTTGTTTCCCCCATTCAGGAGCCCCAAACCCTTTTCCTTTGTTTTATTTTCAGATGGTATTATAAGGCAACAGCATTTGTCACCACCAAATATATCTCTGACATGTTAATTATTTTAAGCTGTTTATTTTCTAAATAACAGCAGACATGTGAGAAACTGAAAACCAAGTAGGAGTTACACTTTTGTAAGAAATTTTTACATTTGTAAAGGAAATCTCCATTTGTAAGGGTGTGTCCTTTGCTATACCAGGAAGAAGAGGACCAGATCTCTAGAAACTCCGTCAATGGAGAAGGTACTGACTTATCTGCATCACCACCTTACCCCTCTTTACTGTGCTTTCATGGTCACCTCCCATAACTTACTCTCCCCACTCTTAACATCTCTTTTGTCTTTAGCTGAGGGTGGTATATAAGGTGAGGGCATTGGCCATTTTGATGAGTTACTCTGTTTTTCTGGGTCTCTCCATGTATACATGTTATTAAAATTTTGTTTGATTTTCTCCTGTTAATCTGTTTCCTGTCAGTTTAATTCTTAGACCAGCAAAAAGAATCTAGAATGGTAGAGGAAATTTTCTTCCTCCCTGACAGTATATAACCCAACTTCTAACTACCCCTTGGAGTTAATTAATCTCTGAGTGCCCTCATCTGTAAGTGCAATACAGATGCTAATAAACTCCTCTTTGTTTTCCTCTTGTTAATCAGTCTTTGGCCAGTCCAACTTACAGGACCACAGCTGAAGAACCTAGGAATGTAATATGAAAAAATTTTTTTCATCCCCTATATCAGTATCACCAATCATGGTCATCCTCAGATAAGTAAAATGTAAAATTTAAGGTCTATGGATAATTTGCTTAACTGAAAGGACTAGAGACATGTTTTTCTGTAGAAAACTGAATGCCAGCTTGTTATAGGAGGCCAGAATATGTCACCCAAAATATGCAGCAGACACAGGAGAAGCTCTGAAAACAGAGTAGAAGTTACCAATTTGTAAGGAAAATTTTCACTTATAAAAAATTTTCATTTCTACGGATAGCTCCTTTTTGGTGCCAGGAAGAGAAGAATAACTACATCACAAAAGAATCTTATTAATGGAGAACAAAAGAGACTTAAATCTTCATAACAAATCTTACTCTTGTATACTGTAGTTTTTATTCTTTTCCTGGTCACCTTCCCATAATTGGCCTCCCCCATACCTTTGTTTCAGCTGAAGATGGAGTTTAAGCCAGAATTCTAAGCCACTTCTTTGGTTTATTCATTTCCTTCAGTATCTCCCAAGTATATAATAGATATACATGTTAATAAACTTCTGTTTCTGTTTCTTTGTTAATCTACCTTCTGTTTGTTTTTCTTTGTTAATCTACCCCAGCTAAGAACATAAGTATAGACAAAAAAGATAGTTTTTTCCTCCCTACACTGTCAAATTCATCCCTGTCAATAAACTAATAAATACATATTTATTTATTTATATTTATATTTATATATTCACATGACATCGGTTTTCAATGAACTAGATTAACTTTTGGTTATGTTCTGATTCTGCTTTCGCTATATTACTGAACTCGGGTTTGGCTGCTCACTGCTGGAAAGCCAATACTCCAGAGGCAAGTGTTGGTAGAAAGGAAAGGTTGCTTTAATCAGAAGACTGGCAGTCTGGGGAGAAGGTGGACTTCTGTCTCCAAAACCAAATCTGAAGACTCTGCTCAGCCATGACAGTTTTTAAAAGGAAAACGGGAAATAATCTCAGTGAATCATCAAGGCAGGAGGTCAAGTTCTGTATCATTTCCATTGTGTGCAGACTGGCTGACTCCTCAAGATCTTTCTTCAGATGTTATCTCATCTACGTGATCTGCCTGCAGGATTACTAAGGAGAAAGCTGAGGATAGAGTGTTAGTCATTCTTTAACTACTGAATTCTTCACTCATGCTTCTTTTAATCTAGGGAAAGAATACATGTTAGGCAAGATATGGTGTGCATACAGTAGAACATAAGTCAGGAGTTAGGTTAAATGTTACCTAGTGATCTCATTTCTATAAGGTTTGACGGGAACAGAAGTGGGCAAACAGGAAAGGGACAAAAGATCTGTTTACAAATTCCCACAATCAGATATCATTCCATTTCTATGGGATTAAGGGCAAAAGTTCATCTTCTGTAACTTCATGCTGACATATGGCACAGTTTTCTTAGAGTGGAAGATGTTGACACGGGTCTCTAGATCTCTTTGCTGACAATTTTAGTTGACTACTTATGGGCAGAGCAAGCTACAATTATTTTTATGCCCACAAATATATAGATTATTATAAGGAATAGTGTTAATCCCATTCTCTTGAGACCAATTCTTGGAACTGTGATAGCCATAGATTTAGTACTGCTCAAGATGGAGTAGACTGTGTTATGGCTACAGTCATCAGGCAGTTAGCTTTTCCTCTCTGGAGACAGTTATAGTATCTGTAAAACAACTCAGGAATGTGCATCAGACAATAAAAGATTCTGTGACTCTACTGTCCTAATTATTAGCTACTTGAGCCCACACTTTTATGACTCAGGGAGGCTTCAGCTTTTCTATAAACAAGAAGGAGGGGATATGGAGGAGCCTTTGTACTTTGGGACGGGGTACCACAAGGTTCTGCTTGGTTTTGTTTACATATAACTAGTCTTGAATTTTGGTAAGGGGTCTTAGAACAATGTGTACTTTACCATAATTAAGTGAAGATTGTTCAATTATATGACCTATCTTCTCAGTAGAGTGGCATGTATAGTTTTTTCAATGAAAACCTTTTAAAGAGAAGACTGACACAATATAGACAAAATATTCAAGGATCAATATAATATGAGCTTTATTCCCTAAGTTTCCATATGTTAAAAAACTGTCCTCTGTTGGTAAAATTATCCCATAGATGAATAAATGAATAATACATGGAATATGCTTGGTAATTTTGGCCAAAATAGTAAATTCTGGCTACATGATATTGGGATAAACAGATATCAATATCTTAAGTGATAGCAACCAATTTTTTTAAACTCAGAATAGTGAAGGATTTAGGTATTTGAAAAGATTAACATGTATGACTTTCCCCAAGATCCCTAGCTAACATTACAATTTAAAGGAAGCTCCTTTTATTTAGTTTTTTTTCTTTTTTTAATTTAATTTTATTTTTTATTTTATTTTTTACATCTTTATTGGACTATAATTGCTTTACAATGGTGTTAGTTTCTGCTTTATAACAAAGTGAATAAATTATACATATACATATGTTCCCATATCTCCTTCCTCTTGTGTCTCCCTCCCTCCCACCCACCCTATCCCACCCATCCAGGTGGTCACAAATCACCGAGCTTATCTCCCTGGGCTATGTGGCTGCTTCACACTAGCTATCTATTTTACGTTTGGTAGTGTATATATATCCATGCCACTTTCTCACTTTATCATAAATTACACCTCCCCTTCCCCATATCCTCAAGTCCATTCTCTAGTAGGTCTGTGTCTTTATTCCCATCTGGCCCCTAGGTTCTTCACGACATTTCTTTTTTTTTCTTAGATTCCATATATATGTGTTAGCATACGGTATCTGTCTTTCTCTTTCTGACTTCACTCTGCATGACCGACTCTATGTCTATCCACCTCACTACAAATAACTCCATTTCGTTTCTTTTAATGGCTGAGTAATATTCCATTGTATATATGTGCCACATCTTCATTACCCATTCATCCGTTGATGGACACTTAGGTTGTTTCCATCACCTGTCTATCATAATAGAGCTACAATGAATATTTTGGTACATGACTCTTTTTGAATTATGGTTTTCTCAGGGTATATGCCCACTAGTGGGATTGCTGGGTCATATGGTAGTTCTATTTGTAGTTTTTAAGGGAACCTCCATACTGTTTTCCATAGTGGCTGTACCAATTCACATTCCCACCAGCAGTGCAAGAGTGTTCCCTTTTC
>RJWK010046155.1:0-17709 GCA_004363435.1 Platanista minor | reverse complement strand
AAAACTACAAATAGAACTACCATATGACCCAGCAATCCCACTCCTGGGCATATACCCTGAGAAAACCATAATTCAAAAAGAGTCATGTACCAAAATGTTCATTGCAGCTCTATCTACAATAGCCAGGACATGGAAACAACCTAAGTGTCCATCATCGGATGAATGGATAAAGAAGATGTGGCACATATACACAATGGAACATTACTCAGCCATAAAAAGAAATGAAATGGAGATATTTGTAATGAGGTGGATGGACCTAGAGCCTGTCATACAGAGTGAAGTAAGCCAGAAAGAGAAGGACAAATACCAAGGATTTTTAATAAGGAAGAGCTTTAGGATCAAACCCTTTGTAAGGAAGAGAAAGAAAATAGAATTGTACAGAGAGATTACTTGATCTACAGCAATGCAGGTCCAGTGAAAGTCTCAGTGGTGGATTTTGAATGGCCCTCAGGAAGTCCTGAGAAGTCAAGAGGGACTTTATCCTCTGGCATCAAACAGCACTGGGAGATCACTGCTTGTGGGCCAGCACTGAGGCATTCCCTGACACTCTGTCAGTATAAGGCTATTTACTGACAACACTCTCAGCGGTTTGGGCAACTTATTCAGTGAAGGGGGGTTGGATTGCACATCACAGTGTCCACTGACTGGGTGACTAAGTTTTATCCTTTTTTAAACCTCCTGTTGCCATTAAAGTGAATGCTCATCATGTCCAGGATTCAAAAGAAACCTCCAAAATGAAAGGTATCCTTACCACCCAGTGTCCTGTTTTTTAAATTTCATGTTGGCAACTTAGTTTCTTTTGTACCAGCTCAGCAATCTATTTAAAATGAATTTGTAAAGGTGTTTCATTCATAATTTAAATTATTTGAATTGAAAGACACATAAAGTTGCACCATATTTCCCATGTCAGTAGAGCAATGGGAACTCCCTCCTTATGGAGGTAGAACATAACTCCTCCAATCTTAATCATGGGATGTATGTAGTGACTTCCTCATAAACAATACATTATGGAAGGAAGAAAGAATAATTCTACAATGGAAATACCTGACAACCACTACCTCAACCAAGTAAGTGATCAAAGATAATATCACTGATAAGACATTTTAATAACATATGTCCTTGATATTATGGTAAGAATGACGCTTTACCTGTGATATCTTCTTCTAAAACCAATAAACTCAGTTTTATCATGAGAAAAACATCAAACACACCCATATTCAAGGTCATTGTAAAGAACATCTGCCCAGTATACTCCCAAAATGTCAAGGTGATCAAAAACATGGAAAGTCTGAGAAACCATCAGTCTAGAGCAACCTATGGAGACATGATGTCTAAGTGTAATATGGTATCTAAGATGGGATACTGAACAGAAAAAAAGACAAGAGGTGAAAACTAAGAAAATCAGAATAAAATATAGACTTTAGTTAATAATAATGTATAAATATTGGTCTGTTGGTTGTTATAAATGTACCACAGTAATGTTAACCATACAGGAAACAAGACTGGGGTATGCAGGACTTTCTAGAATATACTTGCAAATTCTTTGCACCTGTAAAACTTTTCAAAAATAAACATAATTCAAAACAAATACAGAAAATATATTCTATGGTGGAAATTAGTGAAAAACATTATTTGACTCTGCAAAAATTAAAGGTACCCTTCACATGATTATTTCACTGACAGCTTCATTTAAGTGATTGACTTTTTTACATATTGAGCTATAATCATACTTACAAAATTGAGTTTACATTAGCAACTTTCTGCTTGCTTTGATTCAGATAAGTAACTCACACTCAGATTCTTACATTGTTACATATTACTTCTTGTAGATTGAGCTAACCTTGCTCCTTCCTCCTGAGAGCAAATGTTTGAATTCAGTCAGTCTCACCAAACCTTTGGAAGGACTTTTAACTTACATTGAATTATTTATATTAACTCCAAAGAAGCAAATTAGTATTTTAAATAAGAAAAAAAAATTTTAATGAATTTAAAGATTTTAGTTGGTAAAAAAAAAAAAAATCAATGATTATGTTTCAACTGGGTATGCCATTCCAATTAAGTCTGACATATATACATATATTTTGTCAATTTTTAAAATGTTTCCAGCATCAGGGATTGTGGCAAAACTATAAAAAAATCTGAACTTAAAATGAGAAAGATATTTTCTTTTACTCTTTTGGGGGACTTCAAATTCAACTTAAATTACTTTCAGCCAATTGAGTTCAGTTGTTGCCCCTTGCTATCACAGGAATTGACACAATGTCTTGTAGATAATAAGTTCTCAATGTAGAGGTTGTATGTACTTGATACATATTTCCAATATGCAAGAGTACAACTCATATACAAGATTTTCAGTCCATTGAGTAAATATAAACATTAATCCATTTTAGAAGATTTAGCACCTTCTAAATACATAACTGAACAAGACATAGTCTAGATTTCAATAAGAACTATGATAACATTTGTACCCCAAAATAGTTTCTAACTACAATGAGAAAAAATTCCTAAGATGGGACAGAACCAAAAAATAAACCACTCTTGGGACAGAACACAAAACCCTGCATATTTAATATATGTATATTAAATCATGTCTGAACGAGCAGTATTGTAAGGGAAATAGAAGCCAGAAAAGGGAGAATGTGTGATTAAATAAGGACAAGGTAGTAATAAAGTTAACACTTGGATGAAAGTCATCTGTCAGTCTTCAGAGGCCACACATGTGGGTTAAAAGAAGGATCACATACCAGGAAAATGGATAAACTGGGCCTCTGAAGAAAGAATATCAACTCAGAATTCTCCAAATAAAACAAATACCCCTAAAGGATAACATGCTCAATAAATGAGTTGGGGAAACAAACCAAAAATAAGCAAATCCAATCCCTGTAAAAGCGTGCCTGCCTAATTTGGCCCTGAGTTAAGACTGAGTAGAAGGGAACAAAAAAAGAGAAAAGAAAAAAGAAATCTTCCCTAACCATAAGCTCATAATCACACATGTTTGTGTCATGAAATCATAGCATCTGTTGCCTTAAATGTATAAAAAAGAAAATTTAATCAAATGCAGCCCCATGTTGGTTTGTCTACAGGAATCTGGATAAAACTAATATAAATGTTCTTTGGAGGAAAACATTTTAAATAAAGGCCTCAAATCCCTCCTATTGATGGAATTTCAAAGAGCAGCCCCCATTCAAAATAATGAAACCCATCAAGAACCACATCATCACATAATTAAATAAACCCAGCAAAAAAGTCAAACTAAAGAATCAGATTCCCAAACTGCAGATGATGGAATCATCAGATAAGGATATGAAATAAATATATGTACATGTAAAGACACAAAGGGCATTGGAGTTATCATGGTGAACAAAATATTCTAAAAACTTTGAAAAAGCACAAACTAAAATTTAAAAAATGAAAAATACACATATTAAAATTTTATTAATACTAGTATTAAAATAAAAAATACTCATATTAAAATTTCAAATTTTATTAATTAATGCTTCAAGTTACAAGAAATTGCACATAGCTACAGAAAGAATTAGTGAAGAAGTGGAACATAGTTCTATAGAAAATTACTCAGAAAGACAAAGAGATAAAAAATATAAATAAGGAGGATAAAGTGAATAAGCCCAAACTCTGTCTAATCAAATTTTGAGCTGAGAATAGGATATTCAGTAAGGTAATGATAAATGATATCCTAGATTTTCTGTAAGATGCCCTTCCTCAGATTCAGGAAATTCAAAGAATCACAAGCAAGACAAATAAAATCTACAGTTAGACATGTCATGGTAAAATAATGGAGCAAAACAAGAAAAAAGAGAAGGTTTTAAAAGCAATAAATGGGAAAGATAAGTTAATATATAAAATAATGGCTATCATACAGTTCTCAATAGCAAAAAAGGAAGTCAGAAGAGAATGAAATAATATATCTAGATTGATGAGAAAAAATAGCTACCCAATTGTTTTGGGGATGATTTTTTTTCTTCATTCTCTTTATTTTTTCATTAAAATAAATTCTCATTTTTAATGTAGTAAAAATATTCCATTCTTTCCTTTAAGGTTTGTGTTTTTATGTTTTGTTTAACAACAATCCTTTCTTATTCCCAAGTTCATGAAGAATTGTTTCTTAATTTTCTTTGAAAGATTTGTTTAAGCCAAAAACCTATATAAGATTCTGAACACACAACTGAGGAAGGATTCCATTTAGAATATTAAATTAACTCCTACAAAACAGTAAGAAGACAATTTAGTAGAAAACTTGGAAAAATACGTAAAAGATATTTCACATAAGGGTGTCAAAATCAGAGGTAATATTTATATTTAAACTGGGTAATATGGGTATTGATTTCTCTCCCTCTTTTTGATGAAACATACAAATAGTTTTCTGCCTGTGACAGACTTCACAGAGAAAATATGGTAATAAATCATGTGAAATCATATAAGGTAATATATAACTAAACATCTAGATAATTTCAATAGGCATTTTAAGGAAAGAGCACAGTGAACTTGGAAGGGTTGTCACGTACTTTTAGGAACAGAGATTTGCACTGGTACATTCTTGACAGGAGAAAAAAGGAAGGGAGGAAGGAAGAAAGGAAAGAATAATATTATACATAGGAAAAGCTATATTTAGTGTTGGCAAATGTGGAACCAATCTAAGCAAACCTATGCATAGCTCTGTCAACTTCAGTCTTTTCTGTTACCACCCAAGCCTTTTTAAAGCTGTTCTGTTTGCCCCTTGAAATATGTCAAAAGACTTTTCAAGTTTACCTAGAGAGCTTTGCCTTTGTATAGTTCCATCCTCTTATCCCAGAAACAATCATTCTTGCATGGCACGGTTACCTCATTTATTGACCTTTGAGAGCTTTTGCAGGTGGACAATATTTCACATGCAGTTTGGTTTGTGTACTCTAAACATTGCTGAACAAAACCAAATCCATTCAGAAAAATAGCACTAGAGGGATCAGAAGCTGCTAAGGTTAGAATCATTCTCAGAGATGAAGTGGCCCAAAACTTTGCTTTCCTTCAGAGTCCAAAAGAAAAGCAGATTTATAAATGACATGAGGAGAGCATGAAGAGAAATGAGCTGAAGCACAGGGAGGATGTGTGTATCTATGCATATTTGAGAACTGTGATTAATCTGTTTTACTATAATTCTCTAGAAAATAAATGGCTTTTTTAGGTACCTGTATAATGAAAGATGAAAGACAGATATATGAAATCAACTCTTTACAGGTTAATTTCACTTTTTCAACATAAGTCAAATTCTTAGCAAACAATGAGACTGCCACGAAATCAATATAACTAGATTCTTCCTATAGTCAAAATAACCAATGACTGTTTCGGTGGTGCATTATTCATACGGCCCAAAAAACAGCCACACAATTGGCTTACAGGGTAATACTGCAGAACACTACTTGCAGTGGGAACAATAAATGTGTCTAATAAAGGTTTCTCCCAGCTAGATGGGCAATAAATGTATACTGCTCTGCCACAAAATTGTCACAGATGCAATACCCGAACCATGTCTTTGGCTTCCTCAAACCTCTATCTGGAGAGGAGAAGAGGTGTTTTTTGTTTTGTTTTTTGTTTTTTTCCCCAAATGAAGCCTGTCTTAGTAACCTGTTTCCTGATGAGGACTAATAACTGCTACTGAGTCCAGCTTTTTGGCCCTACTGAAGCAGTTAGATTGGCCATCTACTTGAGCTTGAAAATCACACCTATCCAGTCAACCTAAAAGGTTTATTATGTAGCCTTGGACCTTGCTAAGAATTCTAAAACTAGGGAAATACTAGGGATCATCCAGAAAAATCCCAGTCAGATCTGACAAAAAAGATATACCATCAAAGCATGATTTGACTAGCATTTGTTAAGGTTATTTAAAACTACTTAAGAAGAAAGCCTTTCTATAAAGATTCAAGCATTGTTTGATAAGCTCTTCCTACTGGTCAGTACATTTTAAAGATTATTTCAAACTTCATCATAGACTAATGAAAAATTATGCTATATGAGTAATTAAAAAATAGTTAATTTAGAACTTTATTCTATTTGGGGATTTTATTTCTAATTGGGAATACTGCAGTATCCCCAGCTAAGCGAAGATTTTAACTACAGGAAAATATGCATCAGATGTGCTTTTGTTAAGCATCATTGTTTTATTATTTATAAGCATATGCTCTCATCCCTCTCCCTTTCTTGTCACTGTCATTTCTCTTTCTCCAAAATCACTTTTGTTATCACAGACATAGACCCTGATATAGTTGGGTGTTAGGGTGATCACAATACACAAAACACACATTTCCAAGTTAAATCAATAGCGAATCCATCCACTCCCTTTCCTATTGATTACTATGACCCTCAACATTTACCTTTATCCAATTCAAAGCTTTATAGGTTGGAAGTTACAGAGGAAAGATTACAAAGGAAAGAGGTACTGTATAAACTTTAGGTTTTATTAACACTAAGGTCTTGTCATGTTAATAGAAATGCTACCATTATACTATTCAGAATGCTACCATTATACTATTCAGAATCAAATATATATATATATATATATATATTTAGAATTTGAAAATGTATGTATTCATATATATAGGAAATTGTCTTGTGTTTCTGAAAAATAGAAGATGATCAAGCTAATAATTCTAAAACAATATCCTCTTTCTGATTTTTGTTTTTATTCAGATACAGTAAGCACATGACATGTAACAATCAAGAAAAGATGCAGTTATTTGCGGGAATTGAATTCAGATCTTTTGACCTCTGTAGGCCCAATTTCTCTACTATAAAAAAAAAAAAAATCCAGTTATCCCATGACAATTTAAAAGGAAGGAAAAGAAATACCTGTGAAGTATTTTTAATGAATTCTTAATAACATGAACTTAGCTCAATACTCTGCACAATTTTTTTTTTTTTTTCTGTACGCGGGCCTCTCACTGCTGTGGCCTCTCCCGTTGCGGAGCACAGCCTCCGGACACGCAGACTCAGCGGCCATGGCTCACGGGCCCAGCTGCTCCGCGGCATGTAGGATCTTCCCGGACCAGGGCACAAACCCGTGTCCCCTGCATCAGCAGGCGGACTCTCAACCACTGCGCCTCCAGGGAAGCCCAACTCTGCACAATTTAAACTGATTTTTAAAAAGATTTCCTAGACTGTGAGCATTTCTTCAGTGTAAGTGATGGTAATAATAATATGAATCATAATTATCTTCCAGACAGAAACCTGATATGGCAGTTTTTAGCCCAAAATGACTTACCTGATTTATAATATCTAATGTATAGTGGATATAATGAAAAACTCTAAGGATACAACAAAGGGTTTTTTTCACATTTAAAAAAATCAAGTTTACTCAAATGTTAATATAAGTCTCTGGAAGTTTGATAGTAAAATTCATTTCTGAGGGTTGTTTTACACTCCTGACCTGCATGCATATAGGTTTATTATGGTACAGTTGTCAAAGTTGCTATTTCTTCTGCGATGAAGAGTGGCCCCCGCTCACTGCAGCTGCAGAAAGCCCTCGCATAGAAACGAAGACCCAACACAGCCAAAAATAAATAAATAAACAAATAAATAAATAAATAAATTATATATATATATATATATTAAAAAAAGTTGTCATTTCTTGTGCATTAATACTTATTTTTCTGAAGCGAGTTTTTTCTTCTCTTTCTCTCCATCTCTTACCCTCACTTGCTCACACACACAAATCTACTATCAAAATAAATAATTCCATGGTTTTATAAAAATAGATTATCAAAAGGAAGAAAGGTAGTCAAATTGTGGTCTTATGATCTTGTCCAGGCCCCCCAGGTACCATTATCATGTGGTGAGTGAAGGTATATTTATTACATTCTTTGCGATGTCTGAAATTTTAATTTTCCGCTGTGAAGCATCTAAGGTCTGTCTGGGGTAGTCAGAAATGCGTTTCTAATTGCTTTTTCCATGCAAAAGAGATATAATAGATTATTAACAACAGGACTATTACTCATCCATCTAAGTGCAGCTTCTCTTCTGCATGCAATATTTATAAGTGTTTATATACTTCTGGCTAATGCTAACAATCAATGCCTATTTGATGAGTCAACCTATATAACTGTCAGATGTCTGAAACTCACCAAGAGATTAAGTTTATTCTTGGCTTCTGTTACAGATTGTATTTGTGATTAAAAGAAAGATGAAGAGAGAAAGAAAAGATATCTTTTTGAAGTTTCTATTAGGAAGGGGAAAATGGCCTAACTGCATTTTTCTTGTAGATAGTAGAAACACTTTTATTACTGTCTATTTTCTTATATTAACTATAATAACAAAATAGGAAGAGATGGTTTTTCCTATCACTGTATTTGTGAAAGGCTTCTCAATGTACAGTTTATGTGATGCTGGAATTAAGAACAAAATACAATTACTTTAATAGTTTAATTGGAAACTTTCATAACTTGGAAGAGTTGGGTCCTCATCAATTTACAAATATGGTCTGGTTACATGTCTTGTTATTTTTGTTATTTTTATTAAGAATACGATTTGTAGCTTTTACATGTAGCTGTCCAGTTTTCTCAGCATCACTTATTGAAGAGGCTGTCTTTTCTCCATTGTATATTCTTGCCTCCTTTATCAAAAATAAGGTGACCATATGTGCGTGGGTTTAACTCTGGGCTCTCTATCCTGTTCCACTGATCTATATTTCTGTTTTTGTGCCAGTACCATACTGTCTTGATTACTGTAGCTTTGAAGTATAGTCTGAACTCAGGGAGCCTGATTCTTCCAGCTCCGTTTTTTGTTCTGAAGATTGCTTTCACTCTTCAGGGTCTTTTGTGTTTCCATACAAATTGTGAAATTGAGTTATCTGTAGTGAGGTAGATGGACCTAGAATCTGTCATACAGAGTGAAGTAAGTCAGAAAGAGAAAAACAAATATTGTATGCTAACACATATATATGGAATCTAAAAAAATATATAGGTTATGAAGAACCTAGGGGCAGGACAGGAATAAAGACACAGACATAGAGAATGGTAAGCTGGGAAGAAGTGAGAGAGTGGCATGTACTTACATATATTCTACCAAATGTAAAATAGATAGCTAGTGGGGAACAGCCGCATAGCACAGGGAGATCAGCTCCGTGTTTTGTGACCACCTAGAGGGGTGGGATAGGGAAGGTGGGAGGGAGATGCAAGAGGGAGGAGATTTGGGGATATATGTATATGTATAGCTGATTCACTTTGTTATAAAGCAGAAACTAACACACCATTGTAAAGCAATTTTACTCCAATAAAGATGTTAAACAAATTTTTTTTAAAAAAATAATACGATTTGCATTATTGGAGTGATACTCATTAACTGTGGGTCAACCTGTATTTTTTATTTTTTTATTATCTTGGACATTAAAATTATACATAGTATTATAAGTCAAAGGGTACTATGAATCTTTTAATTTCAGTATCAAATAAGGTGGAATTGCCAGGTTATATTTTACATCTAAAATGTTATAAATTATTATTTTGTAGAGAAACTCATACGTATGTCTATAAATTAGTATGGTTTTAATACTTATTACACTCAATTTGCAATTAGTTGGTTATCAAACTTAATTTTGGGCCTTAAACATTTATCTGCAGGATTTAAACCAAAAGAATTTTGAAGTCTGTATTCACTCATTTAATAATCTATAAGTACATGCTATGTATATTTTAACACACCAGGTTTTATAAATAATAAAGACTCTAAGATTATTTATCACAAAATTTATATTTTTAGAGGAAAAAGACGGATGTGGCAAGTTCGTTCCCAATATAAAAGTGCTACATAAATGGTCATTAAGGAAGAGCTTAGGAAATAATTCCTGGACAGTGTAGCCTGAAGGTAGCATCTCAGAGAAAATGGGACACAAATTATGTCAAGAAGAGTAGTTGGGATGTGAATGAAGAAAGGAAAGAGGGGAGCTCAGGTGGGCGGGAGGCTGTGAGCAAAGACTCAGGTGTGGAAGTGATTTGTGTGTCTCAGGAGGCAGATCTGGGAGATGGGGGAGCATGCGTTTCTGTTGGAAGAGATGAAATAGCTGGAGAGATGTTTACGAAGGCAGTCAGTGAGCAGACTGTGTAGGTAGGGTATTGCGTTTCAGACTCCGAGTTTGTATTTTATCTTGTAATAGCAATCCATTTAAAAATGATCCATAGGAGATGATAGATCAGAAGCAGAATTTTATAAACATTTATCTAAACACAGTTGCAGGTAAAAAGAGTTGCACTGCCAGGGAGACAGGTTAGACTATCATCTCAGTAGTGCTGTCAAACCATCCCCATGCCAGGCCACAGGAGGGATATCCTGGTGAAGGACTAAGGATTCTTAAGGATTGCATAATCTCATTTTGTTTTTCTTCCTCATGGCTGAAATTTTAAAATGATGTACCATTGTAAGGAGGCAAATTAGACGAACTGGGTGGGGGGTTGGGGGGAGGGACTAAGGAAATTTGCCTGTTACTTGACGGTACCTCCTGTAGGTTTCTGGGCTCTCCAATATCCAGAACCTGTTACTGACACACGTGGTTTGTTGTTTTCAGGACACTGGAGCTATATGGTGTACTCAAAGTATACATAAAGCAAATAAGATGAGATCACAAATATGGCCATTTACCTTATAAAACTCAGTAATCCTGTACCATTCGCTTTCCTTGTTGTCTACCTTCATTTCAGCCCCCAAACTTTTCCTTCCCCACTCCTCTTTTTATCATCAACCTTTCCTCTTGTCTGTCTTCTCCTTTTTGCAGTCCCTTTGCTGTTTGGTGGTAAAAAGGCACAACAGAGGTATAGAGCAGGAACAAACAGAAATAGTGAGTGCCCGACTTCTAGAAATTTAGGAGCACTCATTGCTCCTGAGTATTAACAGACTTCATGAGAACAATCAGAAATAGTGATAATTACAAAAGCTAAAGAATGGCTTTCCTTGTTTCCTCTCGCTTTCTCTCTTGCTTGCTCTTTTTGTGTATGTATTGCTATCACAGTTTCTAAGCATGCCAGGTAGCCTAGATTTTAGTGATGGAAACTTGGATTATCATCAGATGGAGTGACACCATGAGGGGAGTTCCCTCAACAGTGTCTTGCCAAATACAGCAAGAATAAGGACGATTTTTGTAACATATTCTGGGAATCTGCACTTTCCCATTCAACTCTCATAAGGATACAGGCCACAGGAGAAGAGCTTGGGCAGTGGAGACACCCGAATTCCTATACTTCCTACACAAGAACCAATGTTTGCACACGGCCAATGAATATGGTATAGCCTGTCACCATTTCTTCTAACTTACATCTAACATTGAATTGTATATACTCTAAATGATAACCATCTGGAAGAACAAACTTTAAGTACTAATAAAATACACACCACTATCATTTACATATGTTTAATATGCATGTATATTTATACATTTATTTTTTCAGTGAAAACAGAGGATGGTTGTTTTGGTGGGGCAGAGTTTTATTTCTGATATATTTTGTTTTCTGAATTCACCTGCTAACATTGCAGCATGGGCCACTGTTTACATATACCCTAAAAACCAAATTCAATTTAAACCTTTAGGAGGGGGAATCTGGTCCCATGCTGTCAAGACACTCCAAAATTTAGCTTTCTATGTGAAGTTCAGAATGTTTGCCACAATTTTTTAAAGTGGCAAATCCTTTAGCAGGAGGCTAGACATACTGAGAAACGTCTTTGGAATTTTTCAGTAAGAGTCTCTTCTAGTATTTGTACATCTGTTCAGTATTTTTGCTAGGTATGTAGCCTTTCTGATGGATAATGGAAGTTAATTAAACATAACACATGTTATATTTATAATATTTTGGAAGTAGAGTTTAGCACAATTCTGCTGGTATTTCTTCTTCAAAAATATTTACAATTTCCATTTTAGTGGGCTGTTTGAACATTAAAATCAGACTTCAATTCTCTAATTAAAGTATAAGGGCATTACCACAGAAAACTCTTGTTATTCAAATGAAATATAAAGCATGTGTTGCGGGATAAAAATGTCTCAAGCTCTTAGAGGCAATTACATCCATTAGTTGCAGTTCTCCTCCAGAGGGAGAGGATAATCTAACTTAACGGCCATATGCACTATTTTATCAGGTTGATGCTTTGCATTTTAGTATAGCTGGCATTTATGAAAAGAATCCTCCATTTGGAGAATCTTTAAAATGGTCAAAACAGACAATTTATCATCTTTATCTTCTCCTTACTGACTTTTTATATTATGCATAGATTTAAAGTAAGGTGACTGCTACCTAAGCACTGAACATATTTTTTAAGCATAGATTTCTATCACATACTCTCCTGAGTTGTACACCTTACAAGAAATTGTCATCAGCACCAAACAAATCATTTATAAGTAAACAGACTTTGGAGTACGGTGTTACAAAATTATGTTAAGTCAGTCAAATGCCACGTCAAGGGCTGATTTGGATAGAAATGATCTATACATTTTATTATAAAAATAAGCTCTTGGAAGGGAGGAAGATGGCGGAAGAGTAAGACGCAGAGATCACCTTCCTCCCCACAGATACATGAGAAATATATCTACAAGTGGAACTGCTCCTATAGAACACCTGCTGAATGCTGACAGAAGACCTCAGACCTCCCAAAAGGCAAGAAACTCCCCAGGTACCTGGGTAGGGCAAAAGAAAAAAGATAAAACAGAGACAAAAGAATAGGGATGGGACCTGCACCAGTGGGAGGGAGCTGTGAAGGAGGAAAGGTTTCCACACATGAGAAGCTCATTCGCGGGCAGAGACGGGAAGCTTCGGAGCCATGGAGGAGAGCACAGCAACAGGGGTGCAGACGGCAAAGTGGAGAGATTCCCGCACAGAGGATCAGGGCCGACTGGCACTCACCAGCCCAAGAGACTTGTCTGCTCGCCCACAGGGGTGGGCGGGGACTGGGAGCTGAGGCTCAGGCTTCAGATCCCAGGGAGAGGACTGGGGTTGACTGCATGAAGACAGCCTGAAGGGGGCTACTGCACCACGGCTACCTGGGAGGGAGTCCGGGAAAAAGTCTGGACCTGCCGAAGAGACAAGAGAATTCTTCTTCCCTCTTTGTTGCCTGGTGCGCAAGGAGAGGGGATTAAGAACACTGCTTAAAGGAGCTCCAGAGACAGGCACAAGCTGCGGCTAACAGCGCGGACCCCAGAGACTGGCCTGAGACACTAAGACTGCTGTTGCCACCACCAAGAAGCCTGTGTGTGAGCAGAGGTCACCATCCACACCTCCCCTCCCGAGAGTCTGTGCAGCCCGCCACTGCCTGGGTCCCATGATCCAGGAACAACTTCCCCAGGAGAACACATAGCGTGCCTCAGGCTAGTGCAACATAAGAACAGACTGTGCCACCGTAGGCTCATGTCACACTCCGTACCCCTCCCTCCCCCCGGCCTGAGTGAGCCAGAGCCCCCTAATCAGCTGTTCCTTTAACCCCGTCCTGTCTGAGCGAAGAACAGATGCCCTCAGGCGACCTACACACAGAGGCGGGTCCAAATCCAAACGTGAGCCCTGGGAGCTGTGTAAACAAAGAAGAGAAAGGGAAATCTCTCCCAGCAGCCTCAGAAACAATAGATTAAAGCTCCACAATCAACTTGATGTACCCTGAAGAGACAACGAATCATCCCAAATTAAGGAGGTGGATTTTGGGAGCTAGATACATATATTTTTCCCCTTTTCAGCTTTTTGTCAGTGTGTATGGGTATGCTTCTGTGTGAGATTTTGTCTGTATAGCTTTGCTTTCACCATTTATCCTAGGGTTCTGTCCATTTGTTTTTTCTTTTTTTTTTTTTTTCTTTTCATTTGTTTATGCTTTTTAAATTTTTCTTAATAATTTTTTTATTTTAATAAGTTAATTTTATTTTATCTTTATTTTATTTTATCCTGCTTCTTTCTTTCTTTCTATTTTTTTCTCCCTTTTATTCTGAGCCATCTGGATGAAAGGCTCTTGGTGCTCCAGCCAGGCATCAGGGCTGTACTTCTGAGGTGGGAGAGCCAACTTCAGGACACTGGTCCACAAGAGACCTCCCAGCTCCATGTAATATCAAACGGTGAAAATCTCCCAGAAATCTCCAACTCAACACCAAGACCCAGCTTCACTCAACGACCAGCAAGCTACAGGGCTGGACACCCTATGCCAAACAACTAGCAAGACAGGAACACAGCCTCATCCATTAGCAGAGAGGCTGCCTAAAATCAGAATAAGTCCACAGACACTCCAAAACACACCACCAGACAAAGGACTGCCCACCAGAAAGACAAGATCCAGCCTCATACACCAGAACACAGGCACTAGTCCCCTCCAGCAGTAAGCCTACACAACCCACTGAAGCAACCTTAGCCACTGGGGACAGACACCAAAAACAACGGGAATTATGAACCTGCAGCCTGTGAAAAGGAGACCCCAAACACAGTAAGATAAGAAAAATGAGAAGACAGAAAAACACACAGCAGATGAAGGAGCAAGGTAAAAACACACCAAACCTAACAAATGAAGAGGAAATAAGCAGTCTACCTGAAAAAGAATTCAGAATAATGATAGTAAACATGATCCAAAGTCTTGAAAATAGAATAAAGAAAATGCAAGAAACATTTAACAAGGACCTAGAAGAACTAAAGAGGAAACAAGCAATGATGAACACCACAATAAATGAAATTAAAAATACTCTAGAAGAGATCAGTAGCACAATAACTGAGGCAGAAGAACGGATAAGTGACGTGAAAGATAAAATAGTGGAAATAACTACTGCAGAGCAGAAGAAAAAAGAATGAAAAGAACCAAGGACAGTCTCAGAGACCTCTGGGACAACATTAAACATACCAACATTTGAATTATAGGGGTCTCAGAAGAAGAAGAGAAAAAGAAAGGGAGTGAGAAAATATTTGAAGAGATTATAGTTGAAAACTTCCCTAATATGGGAAAGGAAATAGTTAATCAAGTCCCAGAAAAACAGAGAGTCCCATACAGGATAAATCCAAGGAGAAACACACCAAGATACATATTAATCAAACTTTCAAAAATTAAATACAAAGAAAACATATTAAAAGCAGCAAGGGAAAAACAACAAATAGCACACAAGGGAATCCCCATAAGGTTAACAGCTGATCTTTCAGCAGAAACTCTGCAAGCCAGAAGGGACTGGCAGGACACATTTAAAGTGATGAAGGAGAAAAACCTACAACCAAGATTACTTGACCCAGCAAGGATCTCATTCAGATTTGATGGAGAAAAAGAGTTCAGCACCACCAGACCAGCTTTACAACAAATGCTAAAGGAACTTTTCTAGGCAAGAAACACAAGAGAAGGAAAAGACCTACAGTAACAAACCCAAAACAATTAAGAAAATGGGAATAGGAACATACAGATCGATAATTACCTTAAATGTAAAGGTAATGGATTAAATGCTCCCATCAAAAGACACAGACTGGCTGAATGGCTACAAAAACAAGACCATATATATGCTCTCTACAAGAGACCCACATCAGACCTAAGGACACATACAGACTGAAAGTGAGGGGATAGAAAAAGATATTCCATCCAAATGCAAATCAAAAGAAAGCTGGAATTGCAATTCTCATATCAGATAAAATAGACTTTAAAATAAAGCCTATTACAAGAGACAAAGAAGGACACTACATAATGATCAAGATGTCGATCCAAGAAGAAGATATAACAATTGTAAATATTTATGCACCCAACACAGGAGCACCTCAACACATACGGCAACTATTAACAGCCATAAATGGGGAAATTGACAGTAACACAATCATTGTAGGGGACTTTCACACCTTACTTTCACCAATGGACAGATCATCCTAAATGAAAATAAATAAGGAAACACAAGATATAAATGATACATTAAGCAAGATGGACTTAATTGATATTTAGAGGACATTCCACCCAAAAATAGAATACACATTTTTCTCAAGTGCTCATGAAACATTCTCCAGGATAGATCATATCTTGGGTCACAAATCAAGCCTTGATAAATTTAAGAAAATTGAAATCATATCAATTAGCTTTTCCGACCACAACACTATGAGACTAGATACCAATTACAGGAAAAAATATGTAAAAAATAAACAAACAAATGGAACCTAAACAATGCACTACTTAATAACCAAGTTATCACTGAAGAAATCAAAGAGGAAATCAAAAAATACCTAGAAACAAATGACAATGCAGACACGACGACCCAAAATCTATGGGATGCAGGAAAAGCAGTTCTAAGAGGGAAGTTTAAGGCAATACAATCCTACCTTAAGAAACAGAAAACAACTCAAATAAACAACCTAACCTTGCACCTAAAGCAATTAGAGAAAGAAGAACAAAAAACCCCCAAAGTTAGTAGAAGGAAAGAAATCATAAAGATCAGATCAAAAATAAATGAAAAATAAATGAAGGAAATGATAGCAAAGATCAATAAAACTAACAGCTCATTCTTTGAGAAGATAAACAAAATTGATAAACCATTAGCCAGACTCATCAAGAAAAAAAGGGAGAAGACTCAAATCATTTGAATTAGAAATTAAAAAGGAGAAGTAACAAGAGACACTGCAGAAATACAAATGATCATGAGCGATTACTACAAGCAACTCTATGCCAATAAAATGGACAACCTGGAAGAAATGGACACATTCTTAGAAATGCACAACCTGCCGAGACTGAACCAGGAAGAAATAGAAAATATGAACAGACCAATCACAAGCACTGAAATTGAAACTGTGATTAAAAATCTTCCAACAAACAAAAGCCCAGGACCAGATGGCTTCACAGGTGAATTCTATCAAACATTTAGAGAAGATTTAACAACTATCCTTCTCAAAATCTTCCAAAATAAAGCAGAGGGTGGAACACTCCCCAACTCATTCTATGAGCCCACCATCACCCTGATGCCAAAACCAGACAAAGATGTCACAAAGAAAGAAAACTACAGGCCAATATCACTGATGAACATAGATGCAAAAATCCTCCACAAAATACTAGCAAACAGAATCCAACAGCACATTAAATGGATCATACACCATGATCAAGTGGGGTTTATTCCAGGAATACAAGGATTCTTCAATATATGCAAATCAATCAACGTGATACAACATATTAACAAAATGAAGGAAAAAAACCATATGATCATCTCAATAGATGCAGAGAAATCTTTTGACAAAAGTCAACATCCACTTATGATAAAAACCCTGCAGAAAGTAGGCAGAGAGGGAACTTTCCTCAACATAATAAAGGTCATATATGACAAACCCACAGCCAACATTGTCCTCAATGGTGAAATACTGAACCCCTTACCACTAAGATCAGGAACAAGACAAGGTTGCCAACTCTCACCAGTCTTATTCAACGTAGTTTTGGAAGTTTTAGCCACAGCAATCAGAGATGAAAAGGAAATAAAAGGAATCCAAATCGGAAAAGAAGAAGTAAAACTGTCACTGTTTGCAGATGACATGATGCTCTACATAGAGAATCCTAAAAATGCTACCATAAAACTACTAGGGCTAATCAATGAATTTGGTAAAGTAGAAGGATCCAAAATTAACACACAGAAATCTCTGGCATTCCTATACACTAATGATGAAATATCTGAAAGAGAAATCAAGAAAACACTCCCATTTACTATTGCAACAAAAAGAATAAAATATCTCGGAATAAACCTACCTAAGGAGACAAAAGACCTGTATGCAGAGAATTATAAGA
>RJWK010046154.1:0-17747 GCA_004363435.1 Platanista minor | reverse complement strand
AAAAAAAAAAAAAAAAAAAATGCATTAGAAATTGACTCAATGATTATTACTTAAGAAAACAACTTTGAGAATGTAAGCACTTGTGTTACAGAGGGAATAGTCTAGAAAGTAAATTATTTGTTCACTCACCCAATGGCTATTCATTCATTTCTCATTGGAGGGAATAAAATAAAGTAAATTTTAAATAGGCTGTTCAAATAAGTTACGTATTATAAAGTCTAACAAAATTTTATGCCAAAATAAAAACCTGAAGGTGTTATTTAAATTTTTAAATAATAGACATTTTGGAGGATTTTTAAAACCAATACTGTTGCTTGCTGGAAAGCACAGTTCTTAGAAATGGAGCTGATAACTGGCCACTAGCAATAGGTAAGGATTAGGGCTAGAACTCCCCATGCATGCACCTTTGTCCCCTGCATCCACTTTCAGATTAATGAGAGAAATAACATTAGGCTGGAATCTGACTCCTCAGCCTATAAGTCACCCCAAGGACTGCCTATCAGAATCCTCTGGGCTCGATTCCCATTGCAAAATCTCCCCCTCCAATCTGTCCTTCCAGCTCTAAATATGCAGTAACGCTACAATAGAGCATGGCCTAGAGGAAGAAAACGTTAATTCCTTCTTTCTTTTTAGGTTCTTTGGTTGGCCTAATCATCAAATTGATATGAAACAATTAACAGGAAAAAAACAAATTCCCTATGTACAGGAGCTCAAAAATATACGATACTGAAAGAAGTGACCAAAGCAGGCAGCTGTTGTATCTTTTAGACAAAATAAATAAATAAATACATCTGTGAAAAATTGACAAGACTAAGGGGTTTGAGCTTGGGGTGGTAAATGAGTGAAGAAGTAAGTTTGTTTATACAGCCTTCTCGGCCCTGGATTCCCTATCTCTGGTGCTAAGAATGCCTTCTACCCCTCTTTGGTACAGGAAGAGTACCTTTCACACAGGAGATTTATTTCCTGCTTTCAGGGAGACAAGGCCACAGTGTCCCTGCACCGACTGTTTCTTAAGTAACTTTCGGTTCAAAATAATCAATATGCCAAAGTGGCATATTTTGGGGCAGCATCTTCTGCTCTCCTTCGATGGCAAGAGACTCCAGCACTTCTTCAACCAGAGTTCTGATCCCAACTTTAGCTCTGGCCTTACTGGCTCTACAAACGTACTCACATTGCCTAACCGATGTTTCCTTCTCCGCTCCAAGGACACTACCTACCTTGCAAGGGCGGGGGTTAACCTTTATGAGGGTTGAAGGAGGAAATACCCTGAACGGCCCAGACCATATCCCCCTTTCAGTTCCCTTGTCAGTAACTTCAGGGTGACACCGAACCTATCACCAGGCTTTTGATGAAATGACTTCTGATTAAAGTTCAAAACAAATGCTGATGCCAGGAAAAGAGTGAGAAAAGAAATGATACGTTTAAATCCAAGTATTTATACTTTAACCTCTGCTACCTCATAGATATGTTCTCACTCCTTAGAGAACTATCTGCTACTCATCTTCGGAGCAGTTGCCGGGAACATAAAAAGACTCCCAAACTGTTTCTTGCCAAGAGCATCAAAGGTGATCAGTTTGTTTATTTTGATCTGGAAGAGTTCTTAAATCCATGGCAGGACTCTTGCAGAGGGCGGAGAGCTGTGCTACAAGCCCTCCTCTGAGGCCCCAGCCCCTCCTTCCTACCCCTCCATCCCAAGGCCCAAAACAAGCCTTGGTCCCAGCACCCTTTACAGGAATACATAGTGTAGCCCCAGAATATGCTCCCCATTCTCCACTGGGGAGCGCTCTTCTCTACCAGCCTGTCCCCTCAGGATTTCTTTGTCCTGATGAAATCAAATCAAACCTACGAAGGCTATTATATTGAGGAATGAATGGAAATCACGTAAGAACTCAGAAGATACAGTCCTGGCTCAAACACTTACTAGTCACATAACCCAAGGAAAATGATTTCACCATCTAGTCTGGGTTTCCTTACACGTAAGCCCTGAATGTTTAGAGCTGGAAGAATAAATAGCACCTACTCCATCACCTTCCAAAGACTGTCAAAAGAATATAATGCTTACACATACTTAAAGCATGTATATTGAAGCTTTCTGGATATCAAGATAATTTTATTAATGTCACAATATTTCTAGGAATTTAGTCTTTTTGTGCCTTAGAAGATTGACTCTCTTTTCTAAAGATAATGGACTATAATAATAATAATGGCGGGGCTTCCCTGGCAGTCCAGAGGTTGGGACTCCAAGCTTCCACCGCAGGGGGTGCAGGTGCAATCCCTGGTCAGGGAAGTAAGATCCCGCACGTAGCTCGGCCACAATAATAATAATAATGGCAAACGTCAACACCAGGCATTGACCTGAGCACTTTACACCTATATTCATTCATTTCCTCCTCACAATAATCCTATGATCATTATCCCTCATTGTATGACCAGGCTCAGGGAGCTTAAGTACTAGCCATATCCTGGTAGAACCAGGACTGAGACCCAACCACGTGTGCTCTTATTCACTATGCCAATGACAGGCTAACAATGTGCAGTTATTTATTTTACTGAAGTTATATTATTTTACTGTGACGCATAACCCCATGGGAATCTAGGAAGGCCAGCGACATCTGCGGGCCACTCACTCTGAGCCAGACCCGAACTCTGCGTACCTCCTTTTACAACAGCCCTGAGTGAGGAAGAGTATTTGCACTGTTAACAAATTACAAACCTGAAGTTCAGGGAGAGTCTGTCATTTGCTTCAGTCTAAAATAAATAAGTTGGGGAGGTAATATGTAAAAAAAATACAACCATTAGGCAGAGAGGTGTTTAAATCCCTGCCCGTCTCCCTCAGGGGGCATCTCCTGGGCCGGCTCCTCTTAGGCCTGAGGCCTCACGGAGTCCCAGAGCTGACCCCCAACTTACGTCAACCCTTGCTCCCCACACCAGGGGGAAGGGACACACAGTCTGCTGGGCCCACTGACCAAGGGGCCTAGAAGGGAGGGGAACTTTCTGACATCGGGTAGGAATGGCTTCAGGGGAGAGAGTTATCCCCAAGAGGCAGGAGTTTCACATCCTGATGCCACAATCTCCGGATTCAGAATTCCTTGTCAGAACGGAGCTTACATTTTTCCAAAGAAACACCATCGACACAAAGGCTCACCTCTGCTAGGGTTAAATAGAGGGTTGGCGGGGAAACCAAACCACCACTTACTACTGTATTTCCACAGGAAAATGTATTCCAAGTGCCAAGAAAACCCTTGCTATGATAGGCGGCTGTGGACCTCCAGGTTGTGAGTCTGGGTGGGACTTCCCAACATGCCTTTTAGTACTTGGGAGCCAATTTACACGGAGCCCATGCATATCCTCCAAACCACATGCAGTAAAATCCTGAACTAACACATTTAATCTGTAACCACTCTTAGTTTTCTATTTTATTCTCCCCAGCTTTGGACCACATGTTATTAAAGGTTTCACAGTATTTTTCCTTTTAGGGACCTTCCTCGTGGCTGGTCTGGGTGGGGCTGACCTGAGAAGCCTATGGAGGGAGGGAGGTCTTCCGTCCATCCAATGTAGCCTCCTGGCTCCACAGAAACGGCCCTCTGCTGGAAGTTGCCCACTGCCCTGCTGTGTGACCTTGCGCAAGGGGCTTAAGCTCTCTGAACCTCAGCGTCCTCAGCTATTCAATGAGGGAGAGATGTGAATGGGTGGTTTCTAGATATCTGAACTCCCTCTTCAGGCTACAATGGTCAAGAAAGGGATTTCAGAGGCAGATGAATTTCAACCAGATACATACAGGTGGTTGAGTGGAACCTAGCTAACAGCTGGAAGAGTTAGGAATTACTGAGCTCCTACTACAGTTAAAACAGAACACTCAGCAAGAATTAAATGAGGTAATGTATATACTACATATATACTGCTTCATGGGAGGGCAGACTTGCACAGCACAAAGTCACTGTATCCAGGCTGGGGGAGGAACAGTAGCTAGCTACCAGCAATACCAGAGGGAGTGCGTGCTGGGCTGCTGAATCGTGTCCCCCTAAATTCATGCCTAGAAGCCCTATCCCTCAGTCCCTCAGAATGGGATTTATTTGGAGATTAGGCCTTTCAAGTGGTACTTAAGGTTAAATGAGTAGGTTACAGGTGGGCCCTAATTCAGTGTGACTGGTGTCTGTATAAGAAGAGGAAATCTGGACTCGCAAAGAGACACCAGGGACTCTCATCACAGAGGAAGGGACATGAGAACACACAGGGAGGCTGGCTGTTGACAAGCAAAGGAGAGACGCCTCGGGAGAAACCAGCCCCGCTGACACCCTGACTTTGGACTCAGCCTCCAGAACTGGGAGGAAATAAATGTCTGATGTTTAAGCCTCCCAGTCTGTGGTATTTTGTTATGCGGCCCGAGCCAACTAATACAGTGGGTGATGCTGAGAAGCAAAAAGATGTCATGTGAAAAAAAATAAGATCAGTACTGAAAAAAAAGGCAGCCGGTCAGCAAACTGTGCATAGTGGCAGATCCAAGATGATGGATTGAGAGTGTAGGGACTAAGAGAGGGCTGTGAGTAGGAAAGGGAGACAGAACGGTGCCCTGATGTTAACCTAGCATTTTCTGTGACAGGCATGAAGGGCACAGACGAAGATAAGGAAAAACCCCTGCCTAGCCAGACCTCACAGGCCCGCGAAGAAGGAAAAAGCTGAAACCTGGGGAAAGCACCAAAGAGGAAGGCAATAATTAACAAAAAATGCCATAAGGAAATAATGCAAAAGTGCCTTAAAGCTACGCCTGATTCAGTGCTCAGATGTGCAAGGAAGGGATGGCAGGGAGGCCCATGTCTGGAGTAGGCTGGGAACTGGGTAAAACAGGAGCATGGTTAAGAAGACTCTTCCAGGGCAGGGAGGAGGGCGAAGTGAGGGAAATGACCTGGAAAAGCAAAACGAAGGCAATCTAAAGGAAGGCCAAGTCAGGCAGTCTGCGGGTGATGCTATCTTTGAAATTGTCACTGTTGCCTGCAGAGCTAAAGTGCATCAAATCAGAGCCAAGCTGACGGAGCCAGGTCAGAGGCACTGATGCTACTCGTAGCACTGTACAGCATCAACATCAAAAAATAGGAAAGAACGCTAGGGAAATACACTGAGTAGCAAAACTCCATGGCCTGCGCTGCAGGGGTCAGCTGTCAAAAGCAAGGCCACAGGAGAAGCCAGAAGATTAAGAAAACTAAAACGGGGCCTCTCTCTGCCCATCTGGGGAGAACAGTGAAGGGGAAATTCAAGGCTCACTGAGCCAGAGGGATCCCGGCTCTGCTTCAAGTCACACGGTCTTAGGGCCCCCTCCAGCAAAGACACTGAGGAGACACAGCAAAAGGAAGAAAGTGAGTATCAAGGCAGATTCCAAAATTATAAAGCCTAAGCTTGGTGACCTAAAATATCCTGGAGGGACTTCCCTGGTGGCGCAGTAGTTAAGGATCGCCTGCCAATGCAGAGGACACGGGTTCGAGCCCTGGTCCAGGAAGATCCCACATGCCACGGAGCAACTAAGCCCGTGAGCCACAACTACTGAGCCTGCACTCTAGAGCCCGCAAGCCACAACTACTGAGCCCGCGTACCATAACTACTGAAGCTCGTACGCCTAAAGACTGTGCTCTGCAATAAGAGAAGCCACTGCAATGAGAAGCCCACGCACCACAATGAAGAGCAGCCCCTGCTCGCCACAACTAGAGAAAGCCCGAACGCAGCAACGAAGACCCGATGCAACCAAAAATAAATAAATAAAATACATTTATATAAAATCATCATTTCTATATACTAGCAACAAAAAATGAAGATGAGTGCCAAAAAAAAAAAAAAAAAAAAATCCTGGAAAAGTTCCAGGTACCATAAGTTAAGCTGGCTCAGTATCAACGTCATATTAACACAGGAGCAATAATGTCTCATCAAGCAAAAAAATAATATGTTTCTGAGATACAAATCAAACACTGTTGTTCTCTGATTTTTTTGGTCCCCCCTATACTCCTCCTCTATGGCCAGTGAAGGAGGATAGGGATGGGAAAAAGTACGAGCGCACAGAAATCCAACTATAAAGGCATTTCCCTCCTACTGCCTGGCTGGAGTAAAAGCAAGAGAAGCCACATTCTCACAGTTCCTCAACTTTCTGTTCATGTAAACAGTCTCACTCGATTTTTGAATTACTCTGTGGGAACAGATGGTTTCCAAATGTATGACTTCTTACTACAGCTTATGGAAGCAATACTACTGAACTCTGAAATTAAGATGAAGAAAACACAGACATGCTTCAAGCTTGCGTCTTTATTGGCAGGCCTAGTTTTCCTGAACTAAGGCTTACATGGAATCCTGACTTTCCATATTTTTTCTTTTCTTTCTCCCTTTTTTAATCTTTTTTCGTTAAACAATTCACAGGACACACACAAAAACTTGTCTGAAATATAACAGCAGCTGAAAATTCTGCGGCAAAAAGACTTCCGCGCCACAAAAAACAGCAGCGGTAACAGAGGCCTCTAGACTTCCTATAAATTATACATAAACAAAGGCATCAGATATGTAAATATAGCTGGGTTTTGGGTCTTATATCCTTAAGCCTTTTATGATAGATTATAATTTTATATTTGAAATAAACACTGCAATTAACACCAAATTACCTTAATTCCAACAAGTGACACAGTCACTGAAAGAGTTCACAAATGGTGATCTTGGTGGCAGTACCAGATCAAAGCCCAGGCCAGATTTCCCCGATGTCTTTCTAAGGCAGAAGTCTAATTTTCCAAAAAGCTAAACCAAATCTGGAAAGTAGCATCACAGACAGGTTTTTGTGAGGCACAGACAAAAGTTCAAATCATGTGGTCTGACTGATGAACCCATAAGCACCTTAAATACAATTCATAGCATTTCTGCCATTTAAATTGCCAAGTCTCTGAAAAAGCATACTCAGTACGGCACCTGGGGGAGATGACTCTGGGAAGAGATGAAGAGAAAGTAAATGCTGCCCAGCCTAAAGATAAAACATCTTTATACCTATATCTCTATCTGTAGAAATTTATAGAGCAAATGAAAATTTTGGTGCAAAAAAATACTTTCATGCAACAAAAGAACTGTAGCAATAAGAGATGCCTCTAGACTTCCTATAAATTATACATAAATAAAGGCATCAGATATGCAAATATAATTGGGCTTTCTTTCTTGGTTAAGCAAGTCACACACCTACATAAATTTATATAGATGTAGATATATACCTATAAATACAAGTATATAAGTATACCTATAGACATAGGTAAATAGATACACCTGTAGATATAGGTAGACAGATATAGGTAGGTAAGAAGATAGACAAACAGATATGAAAAAGGGGAAAAATAGAAAAGTACATACAAAAGAAGGAAACAACTTATGCTTAAATAAGTAATGATGAAGTTGGGTAACAGGACAGAAAAAGCCTTTGTTCACACCAGTAGGACAGCAAGAGCAAAAGGAAATTAACCTCTGCACTGATCAACACCAACATGGATTTCAAAAGGTATCTACCCTTTAAATGCTTACACCAAAGAACTGCTAAACCACAGCATGAAAAATTTAAGTTTGCAACAAAACTCAAAAAAAAAAAAAAAAAAAAAAAACTTCGGGCTTCCCTGGTGGCGCAGTGGTTGAGAGTCCGCCTGCCGATGCGGCGGACGCGGGTTCGTGCCCCGGTCCGGAGGATCCCACGTGCCGCGGAGCGGCTGGGCCCGTGGGCCATGGCCGCTGAACCTGCGCGTCCGGAGCCTGTGCTCCACAGCGGGAGGGGCCACAGCAGTGAGAGGCCCACGTACGCCAAAAAAAATAAAATAAAACTTAGTCAACAATTGAAGTTAAAAATTTTAAATAGTGGGGTGTGCCGAATTTTTGCCTACTAACATACGCTCACCAAAAATCAAATAAGGGGCTTCCCTGGTGCAGCAGTGGTTGAGAGTCCGCCTGCCGATGCGGGGGACACGGGTTCGTGCCCCGGTCCAGGAAGATCCCACATGCTGCGGAGCGGCTGGGCCCGTGAGCCATGGCCGCTGAGCCTGCGCGTCCGGAGCCTGTGCTCCGCAACGCGAGAGGCCACAACAGTGAGAGGCCCGCGTACCACAAAAAAATAATAATAATGATTACCACAATAAACAATCACTACAGCAATGGAATAAATTTAATTCAATAGCAGAAACATAAATTGAAACAAGATATAACTATAAAAGAACACACATTCTATGAAAACACATGTGATTTCAAGTTTCATTACGTTTGTAATGAAAAATCTTTATGACCGAAATGGAATGGTTTTTGAGACCAAATAGATATCACCAAGTCCTGGGTGCATCGCAATGACTAAAGGGTGCTAATATCCCAAGGATTCAGTTGCTACAGGATGGGAGTGGGGCGGGGGAAAGTCAGGCTTCAGCAGATAAGCCTGCCCACAAACCTCAGAGACGATTCTTTGCCTCTGTAGACACTGGAGAGAAGTATCTCAGACAGACTAGGGCATTAGTGCCACAGGCTGACATATCCCAGGCCTCAGCCATCCCCAGCATCCTCAAAGGGTCCTAAGAGCCCTGTGCTCTGTTACCTCATTACATGGTGACAGTGGGGTGGGAGAATGTACCAGAAGCACAGGCCTGAATGCCCGCTCTTACTGTTTTATTCTCAGAAAGTCTTAGGCTGTCAGGTTCTCACTCCACACGTTCAAACCATCTTTCCCACCACAGAATGTGCATGTGCACTTCCATCCGAAACCTAGCCATCCTACAAAACCTGACCCAAATCCCACCTCTGCTATGAGTCTTTCCTAACCCGTTTAACTGAAATGGCCTTTTAGTTCCTAAATTTTGCAATGTCTATCTACGCTATTGGCGTCTCACCTTGACCTGCCTTGAGAGTCCCGTGGCTTCCTGGACCTGCCGTGGCGCTCCTGTCGTGTATTACACTTTGTACCTCCTCCAGCACCTGCACTGGCACATACAGGACCTCGATGAGTATCTGTACCCCGCACTGGGGAAGCCCTTCATTTCCCATACAGACTTTTCTGCTTCAAGCCACCCCAAAAAGATATTGGCAATGACACACCCCTCTGTCTCCTTAATGAGACCAACTTTCAACAACTGTTCTGCACATCAAATCCAAGAGCTTCCTTTTTATTTTCCAGGGCCTCCTGCAATCAGCCTGAGACACACGCTTTCTTTTCTTACTCCTCTTTTCAATCTGCTTTATTTGTCATACAAACACCCTTTGGAACTTCCTTATCCCAACAAGACACTATTTAAAATATCGGCACTAGGGACTCCCCCGGTGGCGCAGTGGTTAAGAATCCGCCTGCCAAAGCAGGAGACATGGGTTCAATCCCTGGTCCTGGAAGATCCCACATGCCACAAAGCAACTAAGCCTGTGTGCCACAACTACTGAGCCTGCACTCTAGAGCCCGAGAGCCACAACTACTGAGCCCACGTGGCACAACTACCGAAGCCCATGTACCTAGAGCCTGTGCTCCACAACAGGAGAAGCCACCGCAATGAGAAGCCCGCACACCGCAACCAAGAGTAGACCCCATTCACCACAACCAGAGAGAGCCCACGCACAGCAACGAACACCTAACGCAGCCAAAAAGAAAAAAAAAAAAAAATCAGCACTAGAAAAAAAAAGTTTGCTTTCCTGATGCACATATCTGTGTACTTCTCTTTATCGGGCAGATTTTCTGCTTCAGTTGATATTTATTACTAGTCATCGTTTGTGCTGCTGTTGTTACAAGCTGCTATAAGTCATCTTTAATACGAAGCAGCATGTATACTTCTAAACAAAGATATCAGAAGTATAACTCTTCCTACTCAACCTGCAAAATCTACTTTTTCATTTATCTCCTCACCCACCTCCAACTAGAATGAAAACTCCATCAGAAGCGATACAGGGATTCTCTGTTGGTCCCTGCTGTATCCCTCACGCTTAGAACAGTGCCTGGCACTTAGCAGTGCTTGGTGGGTACTTGCAGAATGAATGTGGGTTGAATGAATCTCCAGATACCCTCCCAAATTCTGCTCCTCTCCACCCCTTCCCTGCTTAACAGGAATATGGTCAAGAACATATACACTAGGGACTTCCCTGGTGGTGCAGTGGTTAAGAATCTGCCTGCCAATGCAGGGAACATTTGTTTGAGCCCTGGTCCCGGAAGATCCCACATGCCGCGGAGCAACTAAGCCCCGTGCGCCACAACTACTGAGCCTGCGCTCTAGAGCTCGCGAGCCACAACTACTGAGCCCACGTGCTGTAACTACTGAAGCCCACAGGCCTACAGCCCATACTCCGCAATGAGAAGCCACCGCAATGAGAAGCCCGCACACTGCAACGAAGAGTAGACCCTGCTCGCTGCAACTAGAGAAAGCCTGTGTGCAGTAACGTAGACCCAACGCAGAAAAAAAAAAAAAAAAAAAGAACACATACACTAGAGTGAAACCATCAGGGTTCAATCCCTGATTCACCATTTAAGTAGGGCTATGATCTTCAGCAACTATTACTCAACTCTCCCCAGCTGTACCTGAGGATCTTAATAGCTTCTAGCGGGCAGGAGAGTGCAGAGCACACACCCAGTGCTCATCGTCGCTCTTCTGTTCAGGTTTCTCCTGTTCAGCCAGTGTCACCTGTGCCACCACACCTGTGTGGATCAGCCTTTCTCTCCCCTTCTCACCTGCAAGAAGACTAGACCCTGACACAACCAAACTATTTTCACTCAAATATGAGTAAATCGATAGGCTCAAAGTGAGAGGGAGAGCCTGAGAGCTATTTTCCTATGAAAAATATGTATGCACTTGATTGACAGAGCTTAAACATCTACTGAGCAGCCCAGGGCCTCTATATTTCCGTGTTTGCATCTGGGTTTTCACAACTCCTGTCCAGATAAGCTACATTGCCCAAGAGTGTGGTTCTGCTTAGGTGGCTGCCAGAAGAGTTACTTTCACAAGGCATAAACCAAATGGTCTGTATTATACAACTGAACAGTGAGAAAAAGCTTTTCTATGTCACTCGCTGTCTTCCAAAATTTATGAAAAAGTCCACTTTACATCTTAGGTCTTTAAGGATCTTCATATGTCCTTCTGATCTTAAGAGATATTCTGTAAACTAAATTTTAGCCCCAGAGAAACCACTGTCTTTATTGTATATGTTACTGCTCATACACCCCACTCTACTAGAACTCTTTATATGCAGGAAATGTCAACACTGTGCAAACGGAGGTAATTTTAACTCTTGCTTTATTTTGAGTTTTGCTCTTCCAAATAAGGAACAGTGCTCGGTAAATAGAACAAAGGGCAGAATACATTTGGTTTACACCCAGCTTTGACCTGAGGCAAAGATGTTTTTGCAAAAGCAACTCTTTAACACATTCAGGTACTGAAATTTCATGTAAAATAGCTGTCTACATTGAATTCTCTTTATCTTTATAGGGTTTTCCTAACTTTCCTACAAACTTCAGTGACACTCCCCCTCCCATAATTAACACTGCCTTTTTGACAGCAAGTTAAGCCTCCAAGTTTTAACTAGTTAGAATTTTCTGAGCATCAAACACGCGCAAGTGAGGTTCATAATTTTAAAACCTGCGGAACTCACAACCACAGCTCGCCACAAGCAAGCAAGAGAGAACAAAATATTTTTAAGCATTGCCGTGCCTCACATGGTAAGGCCTTCACTGAAAGAGGTGGTCTCTGCTTTTAAAAGCACGGGTCTTGGGCTTCTCTGGTGGCGCAGTGGTTGTGAATCCGCCTGCCAATGCAGGGGACACTGGTTCGAGCCCTGGTCAGGGAAGGCCCCACACACCCTGGAGCATCTAAGCCCCTGAGCCACAACTACTGAAGCCCACGGGCCCTAGAGGCCGCGCTCTGCAACAAAAGAAGCCACCACAATGAGAAGCCCACGCACTGCAACAATGCTTACTGCAACTAGAGAAAGCCCAGGCAGCAACGAAGACCCTACGCAGCCAAAATAATTAATTAATTAATTTTTAAAAAGCGCGGGTCTTCTCAAAGAAACGCCAACAGAGCAGTTCACCCATCTTGAAATAAACGTCAGCATAACTGAATTAGAGGAACAACTTTCAATGCCCCCATCCTGAACGACAAACATATTATTATTGGTCATGCCAGCTCCATTTTCTGCAGTCATATCCAATCCTTCCACAGCTCACTGTACACTCCATAGCAAAAGGGAAGTCGAACTTAACAACGGATTTTTTTTTTAAGTTAATGATTCAGGCAATTCTTGGAATAACTTCCACTTGAGAAAATGAAACTAAGAAGTCCTATCAAGAGACTCCCCAGGGCTTCCCTGGTGGCGCAGTGATTGAGAGTCCGCCTGCCGATGCAGGGGACACGGGTTCGTGCCCCGGTCCGGGAGAATCCCACGTGCCGCGGAGCGGCTGGGCCCGTGAGCCATGGCCGCTGAGCCTGCGCGTCCAAAGCCTGTGCTCCACAACGGGAGAGGCCACAACAGTGAGAGGCCCGCGTACCGCCAAAAAAAAAAAAAGAGACTCCCCAGCTGTTGACAGCTCAACTCTGGAAATTCCCTCCTTTATGTCCATTCCTGGCTATCCCTGAATCCAAATTACAAAGTTTAATGACCCTTAAGAGCCCTTTTTGCCTCCCGTGAACTCAGAACTCTGTCTAAATATTCGTTAGGACTCAATAAAAGTTTACTGAATTAAAGGAGGGGAGCATTAGAAACCTAGCTCCAAAAGGCAACTGTCTGCTCCCTCCCCCGAACCCCTCTTCCCGCAGGAGAGAAAACTGGGAGATCTGGAGCTGACAGTCAAGCCGTCCAGGATCCTAGGGGTCTGACACTCGGCCCTTGATGTGATGACAGCCACGAGGTCTGGGCGGTGGCTCCAAAAACGGGGCACCCACTGCTCTGGGAAATGCTGGGCACTTGCCAAGATACAAACCCTCCCCCAAGGAGCTGAAACCGGACGGTCGGGAACCGAGTCAGTTCTGTAGGTATCCCAAGGCCTGAATCGCATTCCATCAGCTTCCTTCCTGTTTATAGATCCCACTCCAGTAACTCCAAATACCAAAGAGAAAGCAGACCTCTCAGAAATATGTCAACACATGACATAACTTGAAAATACTGTATGCTCACTGGCGCGAGTTGCAACTTGTCGGGCTCACGAAGGAAAACCGGCTCACTTTAATTACTTTCTTTTTTTTTAATATGCCATGCCGTCTCTTTCCAGGGCCCCCGCAAAGATCGGGTTACTGAGAACTAGGTAGCCTCGGTGGCAGGAACCAAACCGCGTGGGCGGTTAGCTAGTGGCAAAAAAACGGGGAGCCGACCCCCCCCCCCCCGCAAAGTGGCGGCGATTCGGTTTCGCTGCGATTCGGCGGCCGCTCCTTCCTCGCACAGGCGCAGGAAGGAGACGCCTAGGCACCTCCTCGCAGTCGGCACCAAGTTGCTGGAGCGCTCAGTGATATCGCCGCGGGGGCCTCGCGGCACCGCGCCGATGCCCTCGGGTCGGCGGAGGGCGCGCCACCTTTGTCTGGGTTTCCCCACCAGGACGGGCGACGCCTCGACGCAAAGCGGAGGCACAGACACCGCGACCGGGTTCCCAGCCCCTACGCGGGGCCCAGAAAGCGGCCGCGGCCGCCTGAAACCTCCCACTTCCACTGCGCTCACAGGGCGCGCCCGCAAGTCCCAGCCCGGCGGCCACTTCCCCCACACGGCCGGCGCGGGTGGGGAGCCGGAGACCCACGCGCTCCCACACGCTAGCGGGCCGAGCGGCCCGGAGCAGCCCGGCTCTCGCGGCGCCGCAGCGCCCACGCGGGTCCCTTCCTCGGAGAGCACGGGCCGCTGGTCCCTCAGCAAGGCCAGATCTCAGACTGGCCACCGCGTCGGGGAAGGGACGACAGCCAGCCAGACAGCCACACACGCCCACTGCCCGCCCTAGGCCCTCTCTCACCTGCCTGCACCGTGTCCGAGAGGTCGTGTGCGGGGGCCGCCGTCCTGGGAAACTCCTTCAGTTTCCTAGCACTGAGGTTCAACCCCCCGGAGTTGGCTGCTTCCTCCAGCGCGCGCTCCAGCCCCCGGTTCAAGGGCAGGTTGAAGCCCCCGCCGCCGCCGCCACCGCCGCCGCCGCCGCCTCCGGCCCCGCCGCTGGCTCCGGCTCCTCCGTGGTACTGATGGTGGGGTGGGGGGAGATGATGATGGGGGTGCAGAGTAGCCACTGACAGGGCAGGGACGAAAGGTTGGGGTTCGCTTCCCGGCGTCGCCATCTTCTCCCGGGCCCCCCACCCCGCCCTGCCGCTCCTGCGGGGGCGGTCACAGCTTTCCCCCGGGTCGGGAAGACTACAGCCTGGGCCGAGTCCCTTCAGTGCTCCACCGAGAGATGCTGGAAGAAGGGGAAGGTGTGGGAGGCGCGCGGAATGGGGAGGGGGGGGCAGAAGGGGAGGCGGCAGTGGCAGCTAGGTCTCGAAGCTTTCCTGTCCTTGGCAAGCTGAGGACTGCGGCGGCGGCGGCGGCGGCGGCGGCGGCTGCAGGCAGCGCGCATGTGTCTCCTCCCGCCTCTGCTCCCTCCTCTAAGGCGGCTCTCCCCTCCTCCGCCGCCTGCTCTCTGCTCCTCCTACCCGAGAGCCGTCAGTCCATCCCCGCGCCTTCCTCCGCCGCCCGCCGCGCTGGCCCTGCTGCTTCCCCGCGCTCGGCCCAGCTATCCGGGGACGTGGGGGGCTGGACGCCGTGAGATCACGGGGAGGTGAGAGGTTATCTCAATTTTGCAAATTATTCTGGTTCTTTGACCCAGAGTTCCCCGAGAGGCAGTTTTTCACTGTGGGGTCAGGCCAACAGACGACCCCTGGCATTTGGGCACCTACGATGAGCCAGTCGCTGTTCCAAGTGGTCTGCATTAGTGATCTCATTAATCCAGGGACCCCGTGAGCGGAAAAATTGTTTCCCCCAGGCCACAGAGGAAGTTAAGAAACTCGTCTGCGTTCACCCATGCAGTCAGAGGCAGAGCTGGGTTTGAAAGCAGAGCCTTCAGACTCTAGGGTTGCCCTCCTTTCTGTAAACGCCCTCCCGGGCCGCACCTCGCTGCAAACAAATAGGAGTAAGGCAGAGGGTTTTCTGAGCGATGGCAGAAAACTACAGACACAGAAATGAAGGACTTTTCAAAATGCAGGTAGTTTTTATGGTGGACAGAACCCATTGTCCTATGAGGAAGAGGGGCTGGCTGAGGCTGGAAAGGTCAGAAAGTCAGTGACCCCAACTAGCCAATAACTCAGTCACAGTTGGAGCCTGCGCAGAGGTACCGTCAAGGTATTCTCGTGCGCTTCCTCTAGCCCCTGTGGGGCATGGGAGCTGATGTGTCCGCCTGCAAGCGAATTCATGTTCTGCCCAGACCAACGCTGTCACACCAGGGGAGACAGAACATCTGACACCATATGAGCAGACCAGCTGGAAGATTAATAAAGTCCCACTCCTTTCCGAAGTTTGGCTCCAACTCTCTAGGGCCTTTATTTTTGCTCTATACCCAAGGCTTGAGCAGCGTCCCTGTGAGCAACTTAGCTAGGGGAAGTGAGGATGCGGGTCCGTACGAAAATAATTCAACCCTTGGAGTAGAGGAGGCGGTCTTTTACGTGGTGATGCAGAAATGTGGTGGCCTGAGCACCAGGCGGGATCTAAAGTACCGCGTGATCTATGTCACTTGCATTGACTGCATGCATAGTACGTCGCCCTTGAGTCCTACAGGATTCTAGGATGAGTCCAACATTGTAACCTCGGAGGAGGAGACAAGCGCCACCTGCTGGTAGCCTCCCCGAAAACCTCTTCTCTCATCAACTTTCTCTCCTCTGCCTCCCAGACTTTTAAAAGCCAGGCTTGAAAATAATAATGATGATAATGATGATGATGAAAGTGAAAGTGTACTTATAAAAAATAACCTACCATTCCCTTTCCTTACTGGTCTTTTCCCAAAAAGCCAGTGAGAAACAGAGAAACACAGAAAAAAATTTTCATTTGAAAGTCTTCAGCTAAAACCAGGTGGTAGTCTGTGTGATCAGTATGCAGGGTATGGTTGAGGACATCTTCTGGCGACTGCAAATGTAGTTCAGACCGTGAATTGTGGTGTTGCATCATATAGAGCATAATTTTTTTAGGACCACAAACTTTTTTAGAGGAAAAGATGGGATATAAGTTCAGGATTTGCTTTATAGTAATCTGTTCTTATGTTAGGTTGACCTTGTTATTATAGCTTGCTTTATCTCCTCCAGATTACTAAAATGTAAACTCCTTGAGGGAGGGACTTATTCATCTTTGCAACTTCTTCCCCATATCCCAGAATCCAAAAGAGTACTTTGCATATAATGAGTGCACAATGAAGATTAGTAATTAAGCATTGCACAATAGACCAGGTGTTTTACAGGCTGCCATTTGTTGATACATCTTACAAACGATGTCCTTGAATGAAGGAATTTTTCCTTCAAATGGGGGAGAGTACTTTACCCTTGAAACTGATCTTGTTATTCATAAATATTCAAGAAACTTGACAAGCCATTTTCTCTTGCTTTCTTGTTTTTTCACTACTTTTTTAAGAAGGTGGACATTTCTGCTTTGTTCAATACCCTTTTTATTTCTTCTGAAAACAAAACCCTCTTCCTGTTTCACTCTCCCCACACCCTACATATAGTCCTCTGAGAACAGCTGTGTTATTACATCAACCCAGCTAACCATCTTGGTTATTCCAGAAGTAGCCTTCTGACCATATGATGGAACACCCAAAGGATCAGAGGATCCTGATTGCATTCAAACCCTAGATTCTGACTGTTCCTAATTCACATCTTTAGTTTCTATGAGATAGCTAGTAGTGTATTGATAATACACTCTGCTGTTTGCCTAAGTCAATTGTATTTGGTTTTCTGTCAATGCAGCGAAGGGTTCTGATTAATATATTTAATTTACCATATTTTAGTCTTTATTCCCCCTTGTTTTCCTATGTAGCCTCATTTTTGGATGGTCCACAAATAATCTTTTTTTTTTTTTTTTGCGGTACGCGGGCCTCTCACTGTTGTGGCCTCTCCCGTTGCGGAGCACAGGCTGCGGACGCGCAGGCTCAGCGGCCATGGCTCACAGGCCCAGCCGCTCCGCGGCATGTGGGATCTTCCCGGACTGGGGCACGAACCCGCGTCCCCTGCATCGGCAGGCGGACTCTCAACCACTGTGCCACCAGGGAAGCCCCACAAATAATCTTTTACAAACTATTTGGATGATGGCAGCAGATTCTTTCCGCGCTTTGTCTTTAGTACCTTCCAATCATTCAAAGTTAACAGAATTCAAATGATTGAGAAAATGGGGGAAATGGAAATATTTCCTGCTTAAAATATTGGCTGTTAGGAGAAAATTGATCAGTTTCATCAATAAATCAAAAAATTTTAGAACCTATCTTTTTTTAATTCTTGTGCTCAGAAAACATATCAGGTCATATATAGCCTTCCACATTTAAGACCCAGTTCTTTTATTCTCACCTGAAAATGGAGTTGTGGACAAGCTTATAAGAATCAAACTTATTAAGAATAGCATATAGATTTGAGCAGGGCTATTCAGCCCATATCACCTTCTCAGAAAATCACTGGGAATTATCTTTTGGAGAGTGATCAAAACATTTGCTCAAGAAGTGGGCATGGTCAGCCAGGTGTGTCTTTTTGTTTTTTAAATTGAAGTATAGTTAGATTTACAATGTTGTGCTAGTTTCAGATGTACGGCAAAGTGATTCAGTTATATAT